>JAZGTJ010006934.1:6453-20231 GCA_036877575.1 Botia almorhae
AAAAGCTGACCGACCCAGGCGGGAGAATCATTTCTTCTTCGCATTTTTGAGAACACACATCAGGATGGCCTCCGTATCACTGCCATGCAGGAAGAACCTCTCCGCGCAACGGGCTTTGGCCTTGCTTCAGGAAATGGACGAAGCAGACTCTGATGGAGGAGAAATTTCATTTGTCCAGCAGGCCTCTGACACCCCCTCAGAAGAATCAGAAAAGGAGACAGAACAAAACCACAACAAGCCTCCACGGAAGATGCGCGGTGGTACTAGGAAGCCCTGTCTGAGTCAGACGGCAAAAGACGGCACTGTGTGGGTAGAGGAGGACATTGGAATGCCCAGTGCAGTAGCAAATCACTCGTGCTTCACTGCGCAAGCTGGACCCACAGAGTCTGCTACGGTTTGTCATTGCCATAGTACATATGATATCTATATAAACCCATTTAGAGTGAGGTTCATGTACATTTACCATTCTCTATTTGTTTATCTTCCGACAGCATAAAATTACAAGCGTCCTCCAAAGCTTCCTTTGCCTGTTAGACGTGGGAATGCTGCAGACCATCAGGGAGTGCACGGTCCATCAAGCCCGCAGAACAGAGCCGGACTGGGATTTGGCAATTCATGAACTGATGGCATTCATTTCAATTCTGTTTGTAAGAGCAATCATGTGTCCCGTTGGTGCCATTGTGAATTGCTGGTCAGAAAGCTTTCTGGTGCCAGTAATCAAAGAGACAATGCCCCGAGATAGATTCATTTCAATTATGCAACACCTTCGTTTTGATGACAAGGACACGCGGGCGAAAACGGGTGAAAATGGGTGAAAACAGACAAATTTGCTGCGATCTCCGACATCTGGACACGCTTTAATAAGAACTATGCTGAGAGTTTCACTCCAGGAGAACACATTACCATAGATGAACAGCTGTTCCCTACCAAGGTTCGTTGTCCATTCACACAGTATATTGCAACCAAGCCAGACAAATTTGGGATCAAGTTCTGGATGGCCACGGATTTGGAGACCAAATATGTTTGCAAGGCATCTCCTTACTTGGGAAAGGACCTCAGTTGTCAGAAGGGAGAGAGGCTGGCAGAGAACGTGGTCATGAATCTGATGGAGCCATTTTTGGATAATGAGAGAAGTGTCACGACGGACAATTTCTTTACTTCACTGTCACTGTCGCACAGACTGCTGCAGCGCAAATGAATAAAGTCCGACGTGAACTTCCTCAACTTGCAAAAGACACTGCACAGCGAGAGGTATTCTCCACTTCAGTGCTTAGAAGTGGCAGTGTCTCCTTGACAATTTATGCCCCTAAAAAAAACAAGACTGTGTGTGTTCTAAGTTCCATGCACCAAAACGTGACGATCGGTGATGGCAGAAAGAAGAAACCCAACACGATAACAGAATTTGTGTATAATTTTACACAAAAATACAATGTTTTCTGGTGTACTGGTGTAACAAACGTGATGGCAGTATACCATGTGTGAAATGTAAAAATAATGATTATTTTAGCTTATTTCTTGATTAATATTTTTAAAGATGTTGCTTATTTGGTGTCAGAAGATTGCGAAACAGCGATGCATTTTGAGCAAGATGCTGGGCAAGAACAAACCTGGGTAAAAAAAGGGTAAACCTTTACATGTCTGATAAAAAGGCACTGTATATAATTTTTGTTTTTGAAAGTGACATATGTCAATGTATAGTAACCCACACTTTGCCATATAAGTACCATGCACTAACCGATTGCGCCACTGGAGCTTAGCGGGCGCTGTGGTGGAGCATAACTAAGTAAACATAGAAACATTACTGATTTATTTTCAAAGAATTTATTTTCAAAGCAATAATAAAGGCGAAGTCTGATAATACTTTGAAAGAGCGTAGAACGACCTCGTCTTCACCATCTAGGGATGATAGAAATCAATCACATGGTATTCACGAACCATGTTCATAGATGAAGTAATGGATTTTTATTACCTGTATGTTTGATCACATTATTTCATTATAATTGAGTTAAAGTTTATTTAAAGTTTAGCCCTAAGTTATTACTGATGTGACTTTAGATGTCAAATGAATTGACTGAAAAAAAATCATACTAAAAGTACATTTAAACATACCCACAGAATTTTCAAAAATGGCTTGCTATGTACATGTAACACATTTAATTACACAGTTGTTACATTATTTACAGTGTTTACAACAGTAAACGTGTTACCTCACTTGATGTACAGCGTACACTGAAGTACAAACCAAGTGCAATATTAACTGTATAGTTAGCATTACCCACACATACTACCCAGCCTGCTGTAAAATGTAATAAATAATAAGCATGGTCCATAGTAGTGTTGTCACGATACTGGAATTTCCAACTTTGATACGATACCTTGAAAAATATTGATATTCGATACCATTTCCAATACCACGGAGAAACAATTACCACAACGTTAAGGGTGTAACATTTTAGTTTTTTTTTTATTTAAAGATAAAAATATGACAAGTCTAGAACATGACAATGAGGTATATTATACATGAACAAAAACATCTTGAGGGAGTGCACTTGTTTCAAAGGCTCTCAGTTTGTCATACATTCAATTCAGATTCAGATCAATACATCAAGATTATAAAGTTAATGGTAAGAGATATTTGTTAACATTAACACGAATTAACAATGAAAACATACTTCTAAAACGTGTATTAATCATAGTTAAATGTTACTTTGAACATTTACTAATACATTTACTGATTAAAATCCTACTGATAAAATTTTTTATCTGTTAATATTTTTAATTTGAACAAGAGTACAAATTAAGTACCATGTATTTTATTAACTAATGTTTTTAAAGTTTAATAAATTCCTTTAACAATTGTATTGCTCATTGTTCATTAATGTTGGTTAATACATTTATATGATGAATGGATTTTAATTTTGGATTCACATATATTCATTGATCAACGCACATAAATAGAGCTCTATAGTAAGCACGGATGCACAAAGGTGCATCACATGCAAAAACAAACTTCACTGGAATGACATGAGAACACTCATATCAGCAACAATACTGTGCCACCTTGGTTAATATTTCAGTAATGTTAAAATGAGAGCAGTTACCAACCTCTCGAAATTCTTTATATAGGTCTGGGTGTGTGTCTTTTAGGTGCTTTGCTACCAAAGCCTGTCGCGACCCTGCACTTGCATCTTGCATCTTACGCTATTTAACCAGAGCAAATGAGACGAGAACAACACTGCAGTCACATGTGCTATGTCAACTCGCTGTTGGAGAGAAGGGAGAAAGGGAAAGGGACATAGCTGACCTGCTTTCAGTGTATCGATACTTCGGGAAATAAGTATTGGTATCGTTTCACATATTTTAGTATCAATATTTATCGAAATATTAATATTTTTGACAACACTAGTCCGTAGTGAGTGAACGAAACAACAGAGTGGCGTGTGGTTTCTACTGCAGTACAAGAGAGAAACTTGGGATAATAATTCAATTCAATTTTATTTATATAGCGCTTTTTACAATGTTACATTGCTTCAAAGTAGCTTTACATAGAGAAACAAAGAATAATAATAAACACAGAACAAATGTCGGACATGGTAATGGTATTATTGCAAATAATATGTGTGGGATGTAAAAGACTAATTAGGTATACTAGGTTTATAGTATGTTTACTATAAGGGATTTGCAATAGTACCATAAACTACATAACAAGCAAAATTAGCATCCATCCATACATACATAAAATATATACAATAAAATATTAGACGTTTACAATTTACAAAGCAGGGAGACAGTGGCAAGAAACCAAAACTCCAATGATGTATAGATGGAGAAAACACCTTGGGAGAAGCCAGACTCGACCAGGAGGGCAAGTTCTCCTCTGGCACGTTAAAGCTGCAATTTGTAACTGTTTTATATACGAACAGAGTTGATTTTGATGAGTTATTGTTAATTATTGATGGAAAACTGATGGTTCCAATTATATTTGATAATATGTCGGGCACTGAGAGATCGTGCCAACAAAAAGCAGTGAGGCATAATATTACTAATTGCAGCCATAACATCACACTGCTGTGACTAAGCAGGGAACAAAATAAAGCTAAAAGTTGCCATGTAAATAACGGTAGGTTTACTAAAGAAGTCTATCAAATCCTGATGATTTGTCTCAGGGTCATTTCATCCAGTCCCCCACCATCTGGTCTCAGAGTTTGGATCCAGCTGACTACAGGACCTTGGGGAATGGAAGACAGACAGATTTAGTGTGGAGCCAGTACGGTTTACCTAATTAAAGCAGCGTAATAATCCCTTAGGGGATTTGAGTAATAAATCCATATGACTATGTAGGCAAGATTAAAGAGGTGGGTCTTTAGTCTAGATTTAAAATGGCAGAGTGTATCTGCCTTCTGGACAACACTGGGAAGACTATTCCAAAGTTTGGGTGCCAAATATGAGAAGGATCTACCACCAGCACTTATTTTTGAAATTCTAAGTACTAATAGTTCGCCAAAATTTTTAGATCGCAAAACGCGATCTGATTTCCAGAACGCGAAGGACTATAATAGGAGAGGAGTTCCCTTAAGTATTGAGGAGCTAAACCATAATATAATACTGACATTTAAAATGGTAAATTTCTTTGGATTTACCAATACTTGAAAACATTTGTGATAATTTAAATACACAATTGAACAAAATATATAACACTGTGCAAGCGGTTTTTGGATACTTGAAAATCAAACATGTTGTGTCTTTAAAGTTTATACATGGCTCACGACTCATCAGACAGACTGAATCCCCCCAAAAAAGTGTGTCAGACAGTTAAATGAGAAAAGAAAACTCCTTGACGTTGTTGGTAAAGGAAAATGGACGCTACGTGCCCGAACACTGGAGGTTGTGCAGTATGGGGATGGGGGGTGAAGAATAGTCAGGAACAGGCCAAAAAAGAGATGAGTGAAAAGGGACAGGAAAGACTTGAAAGATGAGATGCCATTGAGACCAAGCCCCTTATTTGTTTTTGTGTCTTTGCACTAAAGTCCAAAAGGTTGAGAACAACTGCATTAAAGTCTTGGAGCATAAATACTTCCCTTTGTCTGCTGTCTCGCTTTCGTGGAGATTTGGGGCTGATAGGCCTTTTTATTTAAAAAAGCTAACAGGCAGTTTGATAAGACAAACTGCAATAACATAACGAACATAGTAATTATATTACATTAATGGGCTATTTTTACAACAATGCCTTAATTGCTTCCATAAATACTATTTTATAAATTTGCAGTAGGATACTTGCATGTGCTACCAAATTTCACAATAGGCGATTAAACAATTATCCAATGGCTAGTAAATGTGAGATTTCACTTGCCTGTGATTGAGTTAGATGCTAAGAATAAGTTTAACTCAGACAGAAGCCTGAATGCTGAGAGAACAGCTTCAAAAGTTGCCAATGTTTTAAAGCTTTTCAATTCTTGAGAGCATCTTCACTTTAAAGCATTTTTACACAAGTGCCTAAAACTTTTCATCATAGAGTAGCTTTGAAGGTAGGTTTCTGGCGAGAAAAAAAGATCTCACAAGATCTCTTCTGAGATCTCTCCCTGGTAAGCACTAGCAAAACATGTATGTGTGTGCATGTGTCCTTATCACTATGAATATACAAAGCATATATTTAGTTTGTATTGTTTTTTGTTTTCAAAAGTGCCACACAGCGTGGGTAGTTAGAGGAAGCATAGGGCATATTGCAGAAGTGTCCGAACCACGGCCTGCAATATATTTTTAAAATAGAATAAAATTGTCACGACAAATATGCATGCAGCATACATACAGCTGCCTGTAACTGCCTGTACATGCATGCATCTATTGCGACACAAACCGAAGTATATTATAGCAGTATATTAAGTATATTCTTCTAGAATGTGCTGGGACTTTGGCGGTGAAGATCAGTGCGTTCAGACGCTTCAAATAAAACTGAAGAAAACGAAAAATCACAGACATTGTAATAATACTTCAGAGTGACGTAGACATGGGAGTACACTTAATAAGCTCATGTGTTTGCATTTTTTTCTGACAGTGTGACAGATGTTGTGAAAGTAGAGGACTTTTGAAGTCATTTCCTGGCCAATATCTTGAGAATCACAGTTTAGTCAGTTCGACTCAGTAAATCTTGGTATGAGTCATGTTGTAGCTGTTGACATTGCAGGGATTCAGTCAACCAACTTCCTAACCAATTATTTCCTTTTCCTGTGGCATATCACAATTCTCCTTTCTGTAGGATATGAGTTGGAAATCCACTTTCATGGTTCGTCAAAATTAACTTCCTGTACACAAGTTAATATTGCGGACAAACACAAGATTTTGCATTGGTGTTTCAATATAATAACACTTTCACTGGCATTTTAACTTAGCAGCTTATGTTTATTTCAAAGGCCTTTTTTTGGAAGGTTACACAAGACATTTCATGTTCACTGAGTTTCTAACACTGCTATCTGTTTCTCAGCTGCAACCACCAACAGCACCAGTCAGCATGACCCGCTGACTAAAAGAAAATGCACAGAAATTGCAGTGCTCTGAAACTGACCCTAAGACAACAAGTCAGTTCCACCACGGCCAATAGGGGACATTGTGTTGTGTTTGAGACTGTGCCAGTGACTGTTCACTGTTCACAATGTCTGTCCACATTTTCAAACTTCTGCTTCATGCTTGTTTACTATTAAGTACAGTAGACAAAAGTGTTGCTCCTCAAAATGCATCACTGCAATCAATGAGTAATTTGAAATCATTGCTATATTGAGAGGTCAGTGTTGGTAAAATTGTTTATTAGTAACCTGTAACAATGACAAATAAAAATATTTAAAGAATTACTGAATTTAATTTTAGGTTTGATTTTGGCAATGACCCCTGAGGTTCTTCTAAAAAGCATTTGTCCTGCGACAAATGTTACTAAGCAATTCTTGGAAACAAAACAGAAACAGCAAGATGTATTAACCTGCCTGTCCAAGCCACACAGTGTCAGGTGATATCACAGCCTTCATTGTTTACACAGCATATGTTTAGCTGTGGTCCTATCTTTCATCTGGCTCCCTCATCTACTCACTGCGTCTTTGTATGTCATTGTTTTGTGGAAAAGATGAAAAAAAAAACAATTCATTGTTATTACATCTTTATAAATATGACATAATGCTTATTTTTCAGCTGTTTATGGGAACATGAAGCGCATTCGGTATTCAGCGACCCTGTTATGACCAAATAATCCTTGTCGAGAAACTGTTTCACAGTGTCACTGGAAGAATGGAGAGAAATTCTTTTGTCAGGAATTAAAGCTGTGTGTCAGCAAGTCAAGTTGTCTGAGCCCCCCGATGTTTTCACATGGCAGATGGATCAGCTTGGAGTGCCATCCGTTGTTATACCTGATGCCTACGCCTTTCCAACACATCTAGAATTAGGTTCTCTTGAGCATCTGACACCTGAACAGTTAAAGAAGGCTCAGGATCTGGATCCTGTCATAAATCCAGTAAAGGTATCAAGTAAGGTGTACGAGCTAAGTTAACAACACCAAGTGATCCTCACTTACTCCTCCTGCAACATGAACATGCAAGGCTGGTAATACTTGATGGACTGCTGCATAGAGTGATCCAAAAGTCTCCTGGGAAGGAAGTTAAGCAGCTTGTCTTACCAAAGAAATACCAACCTATGGTGTTGAGATCTCTTCACGATGAGTCCGGCTATCTTGGTGTGGAACGAACAATAAATCTCGTCAAGGCCCGGTTTTACTGGCCTAAAATGAATGCTGAGATACATCAACAATACATCAAGAATTGTGGAAGATGTATTTCTAGAAAGTCCTTACCACAGAAATCGTCTTTGAATCAGATTACAAGCAATAGTCCACTGGATCTTGTGTGTATCAATTTATTATCTCTAGAATCAGATTCTAAGGGAATTGCCAATGTGCTAGTGGTAACGGATCATTTCACTCTGTATGCACAAGCATTCTCAACAAAAGACCACAAAGCCAATACTGTAGCCAAGGTGTTATATGAAAAATACTTTGTGCACTATGGCTTACCCATCAGAATACATTCTGACCAAGGCACTGACTTTGAGAGTAGATTAATCAAGGAACTCTTGTCCATGTTGGGAGTCGGAAAATCCCGAACAACTCCTTACCACCCTCAGGGAAATGCCCAACCTGAGCGATTTAATCGTACTCTCTTGGCAATGCTTATGTCAATACATAAGTCATTTGGTACATGCATATAATTGCACAACCAATGATGCCACTGGTTACTCACCCTACTTACTTATGTTCGGCAGGGAAGCTTGTATACCGGTTGACATCTGTTTTGGTACCTCACCAGATGGTGAAAATGAGATCCAGTATCAGAAGTACATCAGTGAAATGAGAAGAAACTTAAAGAAAGCTTATGAACTTGCCTCTGATGCAGCTAGCAAACAAAAGTTCAGTCATATGAAAAACAAAACACGATATGGTCACAGAGTCCGGAACCAAGCTTTGGAGAAAGGTGATCGGGTACTCATCCGAAATGTTGGATTTAGAGGAAAACATAAGCTGCAAGACCGTTGGAGGGCTGTCCCTTATGTAATCATCAAGAAACTGACAAACTTACCAGTGTACCGGGTCCAGCCTAAAAACGGGGTGGGAATCATCAAGACACACAGAGACCATCTGTTGCCAATTGGACACTTGGTTCGAATGTCTATGTATCTGGAAAAAGTAGTTGAGAACACAGCTACCAGAGCTCAGACCAGTAAAAAGAAAATCAGATTTGTCCAGGTCAGGTGAGGGAGAAAGATCCCTGGAAAGTTCTGATTCCGAGGATGACTATGCTTACCAAACTCCTCGTTTAAGTTTGAATGAATTCCAAACAAAAATCGGAGAAGACCCAACATCTCAGGAGAATATCCTGAGGGTAGATGATGGAGAAATTGAGAAAAGGGAACCTAGTTTGGATCAGGAGAATGAAGATTTGGGGGAAACCGCTTTGTTAGAGGGCTTGGAAATTGAGGTTCCACATTCACTTCCTGATACTGTGGTGGACACAGATTTAGAAGAGGGAGACATCCTTGATTCTAATGCATCAGTGGAGGATAACAGAGCATCAGGTTCTCGAGTATCCAAACGAGCGGTGAAGCCGGTCATTCATTTGACCTATGATGAACCTGAAAAACCTTTAGATACACCATTTACTATTATTCATAGAGGAATGATGATTCAAATCAGTTATTACTCTGATTTTCAAGTAAATCTGGAAAAATTACACAGAACTCAAGCAGCTTGTGCAGTCTGTGCAAAACAAAAGAAAACAGATTTACAGAAGTTCTGATTGATACAGGTGTCTGATGAGGTTATGCAGACTTATAGAAGAGGGAGGGTGTAGCCCAGATTTGGTTTGTGGTTAGTGTTGATTTATATGTCCACATCCAGAGAGAAAAAAACCTAAAATTATAGACCAGGGTTAATAATAATATTAATTGAGTGAGTACTTCTAAGAATTTGCAAGACAATTCTTTTTTTTGTTGGCTGTAAAGTGAAGCGGCCAGTTTGTCATTTTCTTGGCCTCCCCGCTCAAGCCACGTCACAGGCTTGCAACAATTGATTTTGTTTTTATTCGGGACAGGAACCGTATGTGTGAATGGTGGCCCCCTTTTAATTTTTGCTGATTTCCAGTTTAAGTTGTGAATTATTTCATTGTGCATCAGACCTTGTTTAACTGGGTTTCAGTTTGTTGCACAAATTTATAGTTTTGTAATCTCTACGGGATATTTGATTTCGCTTTTATTAATTTCATTAATTTAGCAGACATAAGTGTTTCCAGTTAAGCCTAAATACATTAGTCATACACACATAACATACCACCCAACTTATTATTTTAATTTATTAGTGTGTAAATTGAATAGAACGTAGGGCCCCATTCCTGGGTGGCATTTACCAAAGTAGTTCAGTTACATCCCATAACCATCATAGGAACAGGGGGTTACAGAAACATTTAGTGCCTGTTGTAAGCCTTTATACAGCAACAACTGTATATATTTTAACTGAATTTGAAAGTTATCTAATAACAAAATAGTTAATATTTTGCTAAATAACAGCCAACAGCATGTGTTCTACAGAGCTTTTGAGTTGTAAAAAGCAACTGCTGAATGTCTTCTGTAATGGTCCTTTGAGACAAATTACACTCCTTCACAAAGTTATGTAACTTCATACTGAGTTATGTGACTCTGTTCTTGGATGCAGCTCTGTTTATCTTTCTATTAGCATTCCAAAGCACTTCCAGGTTAAGGGGCAAATAGTTGCAGATATATAACTGCAAATATATAAGTGAACAGGTGAAACGTGTTGGGAAGGCTTTAAAACTAGCTTCCTAAAAAACAAGCTACCCTTTAAATATAATTTATGCTGTGTTCGCATTGTGTCCAGGGCTCGCAAAATCAAAAACATTTTCAAAACACAAATAACAACAATCGTCTAAAATAATCAAATTACAATCATCAATACAAATATTTAGTTCTAACTGACTGAAATTTCTATGAACTTGTAAAAACAATATAGAACATAATTCAGTCTGTGCTAGAGCCTAGTAAACCATGCTTAATTATTTTCTTTCTTTCACTGTGGCCATGTTCACACGGCAAGTTTTGGAGTAACAGCCATATGTCAGGGAAACATGTCCATTTTTTTAAGCATTTCAGCATTTAATTTTTCCTCAGGTCAATTTAGAATGTCAGTCAAGGGTTGTTTGCACCTAAAACTATCACAATTTATCATAATTTGCCATAATTTATCCTCAGACTCATAAATAAGAAAAATAAATAAAACCAGGAAATCATCTGAAATTTTCACTGTGTAAGCAAGCTTCATGTTAGCTAAAGTTTGAGGTCAAATGTTTGAGGTCCTGTTGGCTTGTATTTATGTTTGTGCTTACTACAAGAGTGTATGGACGACAGCATTGTGTGGCTGGACAGAGGGCAGGAAGCACAAGACACTAGAGGGAAATTCTGTGTTTATAGAGGACACAAGAGAAGCTAGTCAAGGCCAACAAAAGCTGCTTATTTTTAGTGCCTTTTGCTAGTTAACAATCTGTTCCCTTCCTCCACAGGATTCCCATGTGCATTGTCTACCTTAGTGTTAGATGGAAGCTTGGCAGAAATTGAAACTTGTGACAAACAAGGCTTATTTTCCAGTATCTTTTGACTTACACTGGTCTGTAAGAAATTGGCAGTTTTTTAAACAATTAAACAGAACTGTCTGGTTGCATTAAAATTGTATTCACAAATTGGAAAAAAAATTTGGGGTCAAAGGTAGCAAAGAATTGACTATTTTATAAATATAACTCTGCAAACAATTGGAATATTTCTCTATACTACTAACAAAATTCCATGTCTTTCAGATGCTCAGTGCTAGCTGCACAAACTTCAGGGAATTAAGCAACTAGATTCTGCTCTGAAATACTCAGTGTAACAGCCTAAAAATGTAATAACAAAACTTTACTTTACAGTGAATTGAGGTGTGCAGTCCTAAAATTTCTGCAGAAGCTAGCCAAGCAAATTTGAATTTGCAATCTTGGAAAGTATGGCATTTTTGTGTGCAGTATATTACATGGAGCCTATTTTGGGTGTGCTGTCTGAGGCTGAGACTATTGGCTTCCACATTTTAAAATACATGGTATCATAAACTAGCCATACATATGATTAAGCCTGGATGGGAATTTGTGGTTGATAATGGTTTTATAAAAATTTATCAGTAGGAATTTATATAGACTTAACTATGTTACAGTTACTGTTTTGTTGATGTATTGTAAAACATCTAGTAACCTGGTAGCTTTGTAGGCCAACGCAAGCCATTGCCAGATAGAAACTCTGTTTCATATTTCTTTCTATGTGAAGGAATTGGGTCAGTTTGTTTCTGTAACGAAGCGACAGACTGGGTAATACTTGATGTCATCGTTAGTTTCATTGGTCTTTTTAACTGTCCAGTGAGGAGGGCGGGTCTCCAAGTTCTGGCAAAGAGTAATATAAAAAAAATGGCAGATGCTTCTCCAGGTAACCCCCCGCGTCTTAGTTTCAGAGCTTAAACGCAAGCGGCTGCAAAAATACCGCAGCGAGTGGGAGGAAACAAATACTTGGCTGCAGAGTGTTAGCGGAAATTGTTATCAAGCCAACTGCACAATTTGTCGGAGAGCGTTCTCTGTGGCTCATGGTGGTCTGTCAGACGTGCAACAACATGCCTCCAGGGAGCAGCATTCCCGCATGACAGAGCTCACAAAAATCAAAGCACAGTCAGACAGTTCTTCGTACCCCAAGTCTCTCCCAAAGCAGACATGGTAATGACAGTGTAATTATTATCAACAATATTTAGGTTAATTGCTAAATAATGTTAAAAATGTGACCCAGTCTGAAAACCAAGCTGGAGTATTTTTTTTGTAATTTACTGTTTTCTACATGAAATAAAAAACAGTCAAAGACAAACATAAAGACAAACAGCTACTCAGTGCTGCACGGAGTGACAAGAAATACACTTACAAAAGAAAGTAGACTTGACATGCTCCAGTACTGCACACTTATAGTTCTGGTCTACTGGTGTTCAAGAAAGGTTCCTTTGCAGTTTTGTGCACTTTCTATATTTTTCCAAAATATTTAACTTAGAGTTAATAAGTTGTGAATCTGTAAATTTAATAAGTTATTAAAATGTGGTTCACATATCACAAGGTCATCCAAAGCCTGTTTTTGTGGTTACTGTCACACTTTGTTTGACCCATTTTGGCCTATGTTAATTATTGTCAGCTATGCCTATGTGTTCAGCTACGATTATATCAGTAGCGGTATTAACATTAAGTGACATGGCATCTGACGCACAGAAGCCACTGGCACATGCCACTGCTCGGTGGCACATCGAGTGACACTTCCGGTTTTTTAGTGACGTGTCACCGCAGAGTGGCCTGTGCCAGTGACACTTGTGACATAAAAAACATTAAAAATCTTAAATGTTTAAAAACATTTTTAACAGACTTCTATTCCCACATAAAGCTTTTTACATCCTGAGACATCTATGAAATTCAAGCAGCACCTAAAGCCACAACAGTGCCATTTCAGTCCAAGTGATGTAAAAAACAAAAGTTTCACATTTTACTTGTATATTTTGAGTTACATTACCACCAGAACTGTTCCTTATCCTAAATGATTTAATATTCTCATGTTTAATAGTTAATCAAACTTGCTGAGAAAATAAAGAGAGCGGTGGATGCAGATGAAGATTTTGAAAACCTAAACTACATCTTCGATGTCATGCTTTCAGAGGTTTGTGGTAATTGTGATTAATGTTGATTGTTGTTATTGAATGTTTGGTGGTAAACATCTTTTCTTTTCTTTTTTCAAGGTGACCATACTTGTTTTACAAAGACTAGAAAAGATTTGCCGCTATGCGGTTGAAGTTTTAATGGCCTCTGGCATGGTTAAGTTTCACTGAATTGAGCTTTGCAAAAGCAGCTACCTATTAAAGAAAATTGCCATTGCTTTAACTAACACGCTTGTTGAATCTCTTTTCTGTCTGGGCTTGCTGAAAAAGGTATAAACAGTACATTTTATATGCTACCATTGACTTACATTTGGGGATTAGTTTACAATAACAACTACAAATTCAACTAAAATATAGATATAATTTAATAATGTCAAAAGAGGTTCCCTTTCAGTCAGTCACGTTCGACGTTACGTCAAGTGACTGACGTATGGGGTCTTGCTTGAGAGCCCTATCACCTTCGCGTAGTAAAAAATCGTGCCAA
>JAZGTJ010006935.1:0-23889 GCA_036877575.1 Botia almorhae
ATGTTAAAAGTCAAACATGTTAAATTTAAGTTTCCTTGATGTATCACCGTATACGCCACATTGCCTGAGAGAATCAAAGATATACGACCAATATGAAACCACATGTAAAACTCTCTCAGCTCTTTCATGTTCTTCCTTCTGCCTCACATGAAAACCTGCAGTTTTTCTCCTGTCATGAAACTAGCGTGAGCTTGCAGTGTTCCTAATATTCCACAGGTCACAGCAGGGTCAGATGTGTTGGCAGGGCATATGTAAACAGCAGTGATTCTGCCTGTAAAAACGTTTAACTTGGAAAGTGGCATTACTTGTTATGTCTGTGGGCCTTACCTTATCATTTATGATACAAAGATATTTGGTTTCAGGGGCATGTGTGGACTACTCGGGCCATTGCACTGCGGCATAGTTCAGCTCACTGCTTCATTCAACCCTGTTATTATGAAGCATGCAGTAAAACACAGGCTATGTTGGGTCTCTGTCCACTCCCATACAGACAGAGGAGTGCAAACAAAACATGCTTATGCACACACACACTGCATTGCATGTCTTGCAACAGAACTTTCAAGAATCTGATTGGCTGCCTCATGCCTCATGGTTTCCTGGAGTCAAGATTCACAAGTTTTTATAAGTCTACCAGGAAACAAAGTTGTTTACTAGGAAGTGTAAGTTCCTAGAAAGTTTTTAGCTTCAGTTCTCAGTTTAACACTTAAGTTTAAGTTTCGGGGCTTGTGGCATTGAGTGTTTGGAGGATTTTCGAGTTTGTTTTGAGCTGGTTTGGATTAGACAAGGATCGGTGAACACACCTGTGTATTCCGCTTTGCTTTTAGAGTTATATCTGATTCTACCTGCCTCACATTATATAACACAGCGTTTGAGGTTTTGGTTGGTTTGTCTGAGAAGGTGGTTTGTACCGAGAATAAGCTGCAGTGTGGACCAGCCTTTATGCTTCTAGCTAAAAGTCTGGCCATGTGAAACTCTTCCAGCACTAATTACAACAGTCTGCAAATCCCCTCATGGAATTAATAAAGTATTTGGCTATCTTTCTATCAGTGCTTGCTGTAACTCGCAAGTCTGTTCCATCTTCGGTACATTAATTAAAAAATAAATTCCTCACACTCACTGCATTTCGCTTCTGTTTACTGAAATACGATCTTAAATATAGCCTCCTGAGTTATTGAAGTTATGAGCCTGTCTGCCTTTAAGTCTGTCTGCACATGAATACCAGAGTGCGAATGTGGGTTCAAAGGGCCACAGTGCTTTTAAAACCAAAAAGCAATATAACTGACAATCAAAGAACACATTGTAACCGAAGTAACACAGTGTTCTAGATGAGTTGCTATTGGTTACTGATGGCGGGAACAGTTCTATTTTGGGTGGTTGCTTTAAGAATGTTACCTACTCTGATTATCTCCCAGCATGCTGGAACATGCGCTCCCTGTCACTGCTTCCGTCTGCTTGTTTGCACTGCAGACAGAATCGCAGGCAAGCTAAAGCGCACATACCCATTTCCAATCCTGCCTGCTCATTCCTTTCATTCTGTGGTTTGTTTGAGCATGACCGCTTCCACAGAGAATGCACAGGCATACACACTCACAGATATTCTTATTGTAATTTGTACATTGTAATCTAAAAAAAATGCGCACTCGTGCGTATGCACGCATGCATGGGCTCGTAATCAAGCAGTATCTTTTGCTGCCATATTGCGTTTGTGAATTGGCTCAAATGAGACCGGTTTACTGTCACGTGATGTTTATCTCCCAGGTGCTTTAGGGAAGAGGGACTAATTTAGAAAGTCATCGTTGCCCTCATTTGAATTGTACAAAATCAGCATTAAATGCACACGCCTTTTGCTAAACAAGTCAGACTGTTTCCAGACTGCTTTGATCCTTTAAAAGCCAATTAAGTCTTTTCCTTTGAATGATTTTGGTTAATCATAGGCGTGATGTGATTGGTGGCTCTGCTGATGTCATGTGATTTTGTGTGAACATGCTAATGTACGTTTACATGCACTTTCTAGGAAAACTGATACGCATACGAGTGTTTTCCAATGGAATATGTGGTAAGCTTCCCAAACACACCTGCACGCACATACCGTAAGGCATAGAGGCTGGCCACACATTAGCAAATACCTGACCTCATTGGTTTACTGTACATATTTCCCTCACTTGTGATTTGCAAGTGTTAGCAGAAGTTGCTAGGTTAACCCAACCCTTTACTGTATTTTAGTGGAGACCCAACTGTAAGGAATTACGCTGTCTATAACAGGTATGAGTTCTTTATCATTGAAAATTTAGGTCAAATTAACTTGATTTGTTGACCTTGCTAGTTGTATCTACTTGTATTATTAATCAAATGTAGCTATTTCATTAAACCATGCTTATTAATCATAAGCATGTTTAATACTGTTCTTGGTTTTATACATAAGTTTATGTTAAACTGGTCAGTGAGAATGTTCTCATTGGTCCTTACAGCTTTGTAATTGATGTAAGATCTTAACAGTAAGATCTTTTACTTAAAAGTAAAAATAAATTAAGTAAAAGTGTAAACAATGCGGCAGTGCCGATTATGAATGCGTTTTGCTGCATTCCACACGTGCACGCGCATGGTTCATTTTACAAAACATTGCGTATCTTTAGGGAGTTCAATGTAGGTCATTAGATTTACCATAAAGCCTGGATGTGCATCTCTCTGAGTTGTTAATTCACTTCCTGTCTTTTGGAGAAATTTGAGAGAGGAACTTTTGGTAACACACCTTCAGATTGTCCTCAATAAGAATTATAAGCCTCTATGCCTTAGGTTACACTCCCAGCATGCACCAGGTGATGGGGTGGTGTCTGAATCTTGTCTTTTTTGGGTTCCACATGTGTATTCTCCTGTTTCTTCATTAATATTGCTCAATACTTTATCTGAGGTGTGGTACTGGGTGAAGAATTGTATTGTGGTAGGAAGTATGGGCACACTAGGGATCTGTTCTTGTCTTTCTTGGTGAGCGTTCCCCTGGGGTTCTTGGTTTCATGAAGACGGACCTTTTCCATTTTGGTTTGTCTTTATTCTTGAAAGCTTAGCTTTATTAAGTAAATTGAATCACATTGTTTATTTTTCGTTCTTGTTTAGCTTGTTTAGCTTGTCATTTAAAATGTACAGCTTTTGTTTGTATTCTTTAATGAAATTCAATGACGTGTCATTGTAATTTAAATGTCTGTTTGCTGTAATCATGTGTTTTTATGTGCTGTTGTTATTGCCTGTCTGTCATAAATGCTTGTCCGCATTTCTTTTGATCATTGTCTTTTTCATATTTATGTGTGTGTTTCTGTACTCTGTTTTGCATTCTGTTTCCCTCTCTCTCTTTCTTCCCCCTCCCCCTTCCTCTGTCTGCTTTATGAATGTGTGTGCTCACCAGACGTGCTCATGCCCTGGAGCCATGGACCATGTTTAGGCTCAAAAATATTCCCCTCCCTCCAGACGTTTCTTACAGACGTTTCAGCACAGAGATGTGACAGGGTTCTTCACAACACACAACTAAATCAGTTTACCTTTGCAGCATTTACCCGGTGTCCTTAGAACAAGACAGAGTCCTCTTTTGAACCCAGTGCATTCTGGGATTTGTAGTTGTGTTGACTGTAACCCTGAATTCAGGTCACTCGGCGGAGTGATTCACAAGCTGACCTTCTAGTTAGTCAAACACATAGATTAGACATTTTTGCATGACCTGTGTGGTGATGGCCTGTGGTGGTTTATTGACGTGGTGGAGTGAAGTCACAGGAGAACAGGAAAGTGAGAATTATGTGGGGATTAGCATATCTCAGGAAGCGGAAGAGAGGAAGGTACTGTAGGACCCCCCCCCATTCTTGCTCTTAAATTACAAGGGGAGGAACCTTAAGTACAGACTCCGCCCCACATACACCTCATGTCTCTAGCCCCCCATCATGATTGTGTGTGTGTGAGAGAGAGAGAGAGAGAGAGAGAAAGAGATGCCTGAGCTGCATCTGCATGCATACACACTCTCATAAATGCATAAATGACTGACGCTGCAAGGGGAGAGAGGAAGGGTGGGAGGGGGCAGCCATGCAGAGAGAGATGGAATCAACACTAGCATCAGTGAGAGAGAGAGAGAGAGAGAGCGATCATCCAGACAGGGAGGAGAGGAAAATAGAGGACAGTTGGCTGCATCGCTCCTCACACACACAGACGGAGGTGGAGAGAGGATGAGAGACTGTGGGGGAAGAAGAGGACAATAGAAGACCACTGCGCTGTTCATCTCATCGTTCCACAGAAGTGAGGCTGAACGAGACTGCAGCTTAACAAGAGATCAAGAATAACCGGCGTGATTTTAAAGAGAAAAAATTTATGAAAAAAAGACCATGTTTTTATTATAGGGAGGGAACTGAATGAGAGAGAGAGAGAGAGAGCGAGGAAGAGGAGGAGAAGGATTGTCTGGTGCTCTTTAAAAATTAATGTTACTTTAATTTGAACATGGAGGATGTTTGTACCTAAAATGTGGCTGTGAACCTTCGCTTTTTTTATTTCAAGGACTTGGGGGATAAATTGTTGTTTTTTGCTTACAACTTATTTGACAACAACTACTTAGTGGGAGAGAAGAGGGGAAAAAACTCCTTAAACTCTTTCATACATCTCACTTTTACTATATTGGATGCCAACTTTAAGATTCTTGAGATATTTCTAATGTAGATTTTGATGTACAGTGTAGAATTATAAAAAAATCTTGTTACTTTACTGTTATGCAGACAAAAATCAGGTTTTTTATGCAAAACTTTTAGATGTCTTTATTTGTAGTGTCACACTGGTGCTTTCAATAGATATCCTAATCAGGAAGAGTTTTCGGTATCTGCAATTTTTGCTTGCTTTAGTCGGAAGCGCATGTATGAGCGCAAGCGTGTGTGTGTGCACTCCTGAGCAATATTTGATTTCCTTGTTGGACTGGTGCCACGACTGCGCTGTGTGTATGTGTGTGTTTCATTCTGTATGTGTGCCTGCCACTGTCTGCATTAAGATGACCACACCAATTACTTTGGTGGTGTGGTAGCAGCAGCTTAACTTTTTGCTGGGAAATAGTTGATTATCTGTGATTCAGGCTGGTTTATGTTGCAGTTGTCTGGAACCGAACGCTCCTGGAGTCTCAAAGCCGTCTGATTGGACGGGGAGAGAGGCGACAGGTTTTGTGTTGGCGAAACTTGTCAGCTTTTGTTTGGATTCTGTCATGACTCCGTCTCGCACGATTTTCCTTCTGTCTGTTACCATGGCAACGGTTTTGTGGTCATGTTAAGTTCCAGTTCTGTGTTTTGTAATTTTAGCACTAGTGTACTGCACTGTCCCTGGTAATATTTTAAACAGAACTTTGTTCAACCTCATATTGCATGTTAGGTAAGTGCTGTGCCTTTAGAACAGGTCGACTAGGTGCTCACTCTTAATCTTTGGTTCTTTCAGTGTGTTTCTAAAGCAGAACTATACAAGGGTTGCCATATTCAACAGTGGCTGCCAAGAATTAAACTCAGTGCTTTGATGGCCCTATCCAAATCTGCATTTTCTCTACTGATGGAAGCATGCCACTTAACATTACTGTAGATATTTAATCATTGTTTTGTAGTATTGCATCCTGCATAAATGCTACTTCGTTTGCACAGTTGTTTTTGGTGATGTAGTTAAACTCAGGTTTTGCTTTTGGTGTTAACTGTCAAACGCATTGTGCTGGATCTCAACTGCACTGAAACTGCTAAACAAATTTCAACATTCTATTTATTATCAGGACTGTCAGTTTCACATCAGTCACAAAGACACGAAGGCTAGTTCTGTTGGCTACATCTATACCATTGTTGACTATAATCTCTCTATTGTGGAATCTGGTTACTCTTTGGTTTCACTTCTGACAAACAGTGACCTCTCTTCAGTTACAATCCAGTCAGTGTTGCTTCGTCAATGCAGCTCTTTGACTCAGATCATGTTTACTGGATTCTGAAATATACCGTCATATCAAAACTGAGATTCTGCCATATTATCAAAGACAGGTGCTACACCCAAGCTAGGTCAGCATAGGCTCATATACTGTTTTTAAAGCTTTCTTCTCTCTACTGTTACTGGTATTATTTAAATGCTTTATAGTGGGTTTGTTTGAATTTTCTAATTTCTTATATGGTTCTT
Organism: Botia almorhae; assembly: GCA_036877575.1. Classification (NCBI taxonomy): domain Eukaryota; kingdom Metazoa; phylum Chordata; class Actinopteri; order Cypriniformes; family Botiidae; genus Botia; species Botia almorhae. Next base: position 6,154 of record JAZGTJ010006935.1, read on the forward strand.
CTAAACACTGTGCTGCTTCTGTGCCATGTTGTGTTGATGTTAATAACAAGATCGTGACAAGATGCGCAACTCGGTATCGCAGACTAGACTGCGACTCTTCTGTTGAAAGAGCCAAGCTGTTTAAACAGTATGATTAAACAGTACTGGATTAAACAGTAGAGCGTAAACAGTGAAGTAATCAAGCTCTGCAGCACTAAATCACTAATACGTATTGTATTCTATGATGTGTTAACGTAATTACTTGTACTGTTTACAAACGTACAAACTTGCAAAGGTACGAAGACCAGTAACTTATTGCTTATTGTTTGACTGTAGGTCCCAACTGGTTAACTGGTCTCCTAACAGATACTTGTGAAGACTTCTCACAACAGACTAGTTGATTTTCGTTCGTCATAAACTTTTAGGATCCTTGCTCACATGTTCTCGTAAATCTCAAGAGTCTTGAGATTTTGTTGAGCCGCAGCTGAGATAATAGACTATCTGACCTTGATTGTCAGTCACATCTGTTAGGCTTTGCTTGGATGACTTGAAGGTCTCGATTATGTTCTTGTAGCCTATTCCGGAAGCAAACACATTGTCCTTCAGCAGCTTGAGGCCTCTTTAAGCTCACACACTGGTGCTATACTAGAAAAAAACCTTTAGAATCGATTTACTTAAGAACTAAAGAAGTCACCACAAAATAAGATTGAAGTATTTTCGTGGTTGCTTGTGTAAAATATATGCAGTGGAAACCATTGTGAATAGAACAAGACAAATGTGGATTTGGGTCTAAGTCAGCTAAACTTGGCTAGAGGCTGGTGTTCCCAACAGTAGGGACTGTTATAGTCTGTAAAGAGGTCTGGAAACGATGATCATTTGAGTTTAAAGTAACCCTGAATATGTTGGTCTAATAGCTCAGAACTGTTAGAGGTTCCAAGACCGTTGCGTCAGACGTTGTGACGTGCTGGGGATGTTAATTTCGATGCATGACTTTGCTAAGTGACGTTTAGAGGGTAGGTTTTCACTCAGGAAACATCTATAAGAAGCTGCTTCATCTGAGATTGTTTGCCTGAATTTGAGGTGTCATTTAGGGTAACGAGCAAGTGATTGATTTTCCAGATAGCGTCTAATGAGCCCATGTATCAAAAGATCTCTGGAGGAGGTGCTTCAGATTTGGCCAATCAGGTCTCATTATTGTCAGCCTGACAGTGCTGGAACGTGTTGCTTAGGGAACATCGCGGTTCCCCTTGCAGCCAGATCGTCACAACTTTTTTACAAGTTACACCAAAACTCAAACTTATCAGTGGTTCTTTAAATGGTGCTCAAACCCATATTAACTTAGATACAGCCATATTTAACATACAGATCTTGTTTCTATAACTTCTGACTATTTCAGGGTTTTTTGGGTCTGCTTTGTCTTTTTCTAAATCCTATTTCTACGAACTGTTCTTTATCAGACTTGTTTGCCTAAGTGTATATACACTACAAAAATATTTTTTATCAGAGTTTGTCAGCAAGAATTCGCTTCACTAAATTATTGTGCGAGTGACTGAAATTGAAGCTCGTCAGAAGGGCTCAGCCTGGAGCGGGACAGCCTGGAGAACGGGAGGGAAGACGTGGGAGGGGGAGCGGGGGAGCGAGAGATTATCTGGAAGAAGAGAGCTAGCGTTCTGGAGAGGGAGAGAGAGCTGGAAAGACAGAAGCTGGAGGAGGAGAAGAAGAACGCTGTGGAGTACACTGTGTGGAGGCTGAGGGAGGGATTCCAGGAAAGGAGGGATAGAGAGGAGGATAGGCTCAAGGGGAGGAAGGCAGAGGGCGGGAAAGAAGCGCAGCCGGAGGTTATCTGGAAAAAAAGAGAGGAGGAGGAGAAAGACAGGGATAAAGGGCAGCTTGGCGACAGAGGTCCCAAAATCATCTGGAGGAGGAGGGAAAGAGACTGACTGTTGAAGTTGTGAATGTGTCGACGCTAAGCAGTCTCAGATGTGTGACAGGAAGTGAGGTGGCAGATTTAGATAATAGATTAAGATTAGTCAATAAGAACTACAATAATCTTTCCACAGACTCCAAATTGTTTAGGAAAACAACTACATAGTGTATATCAGGGGTCTTCAACCCCTCTCAGGCCAAATACACTTTGGAGACAGCGCTGCTGTTACATACTGCATGAAATTAAGTGTTATGTTATAAACCTAGTCTATAATATCAACATGCCTATAGTACCACACTAATGTTTTACATACTTTATGATGCTTACATTACAAAGGCATTAAAAAACATTATTGATGTACAGATTAACTTGTACATAATATTTTGATTCAGCTAAGTACATTTTAATGTGGGAGGGACAATAAAAAAATGTAGCTAAACCTAAGCTTCAGTTGTAGTTAACTATTGTATTTCATATATCTATTTTATGTATATGCAGTACGAAGATCCCTGGTATATTGGTATATATTTATTAATATATCACTTACATTAACAAAGTCTTTCAAACACCAAGCACACTGACTGTCACTCATATTTTTATATATATATGTACATATATAGAGAGTGCGTGAGAGAGAGAGAGAGAGAGAGATTATCTAAACTTCACTGAGTAGAGGAGCTTGACTTCATCATTAAGTGATCTGTGCTCACTTGATCAGTACTTCCTGTCCATCTATTCCCGGTCTCTTCCTCTCTCTTTCTCTCTCACGCGCACACCCTCTATCGATCGATCTGTCTGTCACACAGAAGCCTCCTCTCTCAGAGTCTCAGCTGCAGCTAATAGGCTTTTTATGGGACTCTGTCAGGCAAGAGCTACCAGAGTGAAGTCCAGTACATGCAAAGACAAATCAACACACATTCGGAGGTATTTAAAACAACAGTTCTCCTTTCATGAGTGTATCTAGACACAGTGCGTCTGGCGCTCTGATTAGAATTGTACCAATAATGTGACAATCATACTATAAAATAGTTTCGTAGTCTTTCATGGACTGATCCTAAGAAGTTCTATGCAGACCTGAGAACTAATGCAAACTCTTAGACAACAGCAGTTTTTGAAGTCTTAGTGATCTAGGCTGGTGCTCCTCAAATAAACTTTCTTCGCCATCTGTTTTATCTGTCATTTTTTTTCTTTAATACTTTTTGGACGAAGCCATTCGCCCACTGTCATCTCTCTGGAATTATGATGAAACGATCAATGAATGAAGAGGAAAAGAGGACTATAAAAGAAAAGAGAAGACAAGTTATTGATTGTGATAGAGACATGTGGAGAGATACAACGAGAATATAAGGGGCGTTAGTGGACAGAGACGGTGAACAATCATCATGGAGCTCGTCCCCAAAACCAAATACATGCCCTTCAGGAGCGACTCCTTCAGCTCGATGGACGAGACGGCATCCAATCCCTCCCTTCCTTCCTCCGCTCCTCTCACTCCTCTCACTCCTCCGGGCATCCCTCCTTCTCTCTCTTCCTCCTCCCTTACCCCCATCCTCCCCCCCTCCTCTCCGCGGCAGGCTGAAAACAGCCCCACCACCCTCTGCTCCTTCTTCCCCAGGATGGGGGCCCTGCGGTTGGGCGTGTCTTCCAGTCTGCTCCCAGGCCTGAAGGCCTCCAGCAGGCCAATAGGCGTGCCAGGCATTCAGGGAGGTTTGGGTGAAGCCCCCGAAGATGCCGGTACAATGGCCGCCGGTTGTTCTCCTCCGCTTCTTTCTCTAACAGCCCCGTCTCCTCCTCCTCGTCCCCCACAGGATATGAACCGGCTGGGCGGGGCTTCGCGGAAGGCCCGTGTGGAAGGGGGCCAGCTTGGCGGAGACGAGTGGACGCGGCATGGCTCCTTCGTTAACAAGCCCACGCGAGGCTGGCTGCACTCGGACAATGTGGTCAGCACCACCGGGGTCTGCTACACTGTCAGGGTAAGATACTGACCTCTTTCTCTCTGCTGTTGTTATCTTGTCTATTACGATTACTTAATTAGCATCGGGTGAATATGATACCATACTATACACGTATCATATTTTTATAATATACATGCAGAAATATGCTATTCATAACTAATAATTAAACTAACTTTGTCAATGGCCACATCAATGCTTACCATAGTCGTGTTAAACATGGGCATTTCAAAGTTGTGAAAATGCATTGAAGAGATCAACAGATTGTCCTGATAGAGAGAACCGTGTTTATAAAACAGTCATTTATCTTCTGAGGTACATCATATATACATCATATATATTAAAGACAGACATGTATAAAGCATAATTGTGACAAATGCGTTGTTTATATCTTGACCTTATGGTTGGGTAACATTTGCAAGCTCCCTGTTGTGTTTTTAATTTCATTGTAAAGTCGTTTCCATTTATCTGTATAACGGAATCCAGTTGTCTTTGTGTAGCATCTTAACTACCCTTCTAACTCCCTGTCTACAGCCAGCGACGGCATTAACAACTGCAAAATCCAATTAGTGCTTCCTAATTAGAGCATCATTTCCTATAAAACATCTTACTCTTAACCACACAACACAACAGTTAAGCGTTTCTGTCAACAGCTGGTGAGGTTACAGATGTGAGCACAGGAAGAGTGATAACTAAAAGGTTTTGTTTGTCTTTCCTGCAGTATATGGGCTGCGTGGAAGTGCTGCAGTCTATGAGAGCACTGGACTTCAACACCAGAACTCAGGTTACCAGGTAACGCAAACACACACATTTAACTAGCTGTCTAAACGAGGACACACCATAGACTACTTTTGTTTTAAAATATAGCTAATTATAAATACATATTAACCCTGACTTTATTGGAAAAGAAAATAGTACAATTGCTTTCATTATAGAATGGAATGGAATGGAATAGAATAGAATAGAAATGTTGTTGCCATACAGCAGGTTCAGTGGATATGATTAGAATTTGGATATGTAACGTGTTTGAGTGGGCTTGCAAATGCACAATACTATGTGTAACATGAAGCAATATACACTTATGTTATAGTGTAATGCAGTACAAAATACAATATCATACCTCATTTGCACGTCCTTTCATATTCACTCAAAGAGGCACTGTACATACGTCTTGTCTCCCACAGGAGTGATTTACTCATTCATTCTTCCCTCATCCTAATGCGCATGTGGAGGAACATACACTCAGTCGCATGGGCCCAGATAAAAGCACCCCCCCAATGAAAAATTCATGCTCTTCCCTCTAAGAGTTTGACAAAGAGAGTGCAAGAGAAAAATGCTAAAATAAAGACCATGTTCAGTCTTTCTTATTGTGTTCTGTACTCTGCTGAAAAATCTGTGTTTTTGCAGATTGTTTGCTTTATTAAACTGCAGTATTTACTAGTTTTATTTGTGTACTGACCAGATTGTAGAATTAGGTCTGCCATAATATAGGTTTGATCAATTTACAAAAAAATGAAATTTCCATACACAGTTAAAAGATAATAGCACAGACAATAGCATAGTAGGAATTAAACCAAAACTAATTGCACACAAGATAGAGGAGATCAAAATCAGTGGCGTGTGCCGGTGAATAGTATTACCACAGTTTCAGAGACTCGGTTGCAAGGTTTTTAAAAATGTCAAGACGTGAATCAATGTTGTTTGTGAATCACAAGATGGGAAATTAATGGGTCTTGTCCTTGGTCAAAAGTACACAATAAACTGTATATTTTAGTCAGGTCTGACAGTTGTCAGTTTTGTTTGTCTTTTGTCTGATTTGTTGGTTACTGAAAAATTATTGCACCTTTACGTACTTGCATCTTACAGCTTGTTATTTTAACTTTGAACTTCCATTTTAATTTGTTGGCGTAATAAATAAGCAGTGATCACAAGTTTACCTTTAAGGTGAAAACTATATGTAATCTGACCTAAATCATTTTCGTGTGCTTGTTTATGTAAAACAGAACGAGGAAGAAAGCTTTATAATGGCACCAGTCCTGCTGTGGGACCACAAAGTCTTATAATAGATTCCTCTGGAACCCATGTGGTTTCCCCTCTTTTGTGTATGTTAGCGTGTGTGTATGTGCTGTTAGATAATGGATGTCAGACATATTTGCTTCTCGTTCTGGACAGCAACAGCTGCTCGATAAACCATTTCATACATAATCCTATATTCTCACAGGAGTGTGAAACGTTTTCAGGAATAGGTTTGGGGAGGGTGTGCACACACATACATGCGTGTGATTTACAGGAAATAGCATGACTGACGTGCATGTCTAATGTATCTAATGTAATAGTCTAATGTGAGACTCACACTGAACCATATACAATCAAGGAACTTGATCTTGCACGCAGCGTGTGTGTAACTGTTTGTTTGTGTTTTAGGGAGGCAATATCTGTGGTGTGTGAGGCAGTACCAGGTGCCAAAGGAGCGCAACGCAGGAGAAAGGTATTTAACACTTTATCTTTTATGACAATGTATTTGCACTTTTGCTGGTTACAGTACATTCACAGACACTGTGGTCTTCTGGTCTGTCACACACTTATATACCTACACTTAAGTGTTGCATCTGAGCTGGTCAGACTGTGGTATTTGGTTTATGGTTGGTTTTAGGGGTTGTTCAATGTGTGAGTGAAGAACCAGATTCTGTGCTGGTTCTGACTGAGACAGTCAAAAGCTGTGTTTCGAATCTAAGTGGTATTTTTAGGCATTTTAGACAGACTAGGCTGTATAAAAGGGCTGTTCTAAATGGTAAGCCACGTAAGTGTGCTTCCTCCTAAAATTCCTTATTGTATGTGTTTTTCGTGTGGAATGGAATCCCAGAATGCATTGCGCCAAGATCAGGGTTTAAAGAAATCTAAGATGGTTAAAAGACACAAGAGACATGTTGATTATTAAAGCTGCAATGTGCAATCTGTACCTTTTGCATTTAATTTTAATAGATTCAATACTAAATAGTATTAAAAAAATGTATATTGTGTACACACTGTGTATTTGCATAATTTCTCTTGAGTTTCCTTAAGTCTCCAGGAACAGAGCCTGTGAGCAACAGAGCTGCTGCCTGTGTAGTGCGTTCCAAATCCCTCACTTATGAGATTCTGTTTCAATTAGGATGCTGTGGTGGACAGCAGTGTAGGCTGCAAGACAGTGCACTAACCTTAGAAGAGTGGATATAAACTATTTAAAGCGTTCTCTACCTCTAATTTAAAATGTCTATTTAGAGAATATTAAGGCTTTTTTGTCATGAAATATTAAGTTTTTCTTTTTTAATTCGCCGTGTCTTTAATACTTTATGGTGTAACAGATGATTTTTTTTTCCCGTCTCTCTCCAGCCCACCCTCCGTTGTCTCTCCTCCATCTTAGGGAAGAGTAATCTCCAGTTTGCTGGAATGACAATCAGCCTCACCGTGTCGACCAGCAGCTTGAACTTACTGGCAGTTGACTGCAAACAGGTCAGACGTCACACACAGACACACAAAGTAGCGCGGCGCCTTCTTTCCTGTGTGAAATTCACTCTTCCCCACATCAAATCATAAAAGCATCCTGCAGTACGTCTATGCAGCAGGATGGGTTGGGATGAATTATGCTATCACTTCCTCTTTTTGTGATATTGAATGACTTTCTTCTATCCTGGTTTCGATGTGCAGGGACAGCTGTTAATAAGACATAAGTAGGTTGATTTCTGTTCTGGCTCTATGGTGCTTTTAAAATATCACTCTGCTTGTTTGATAGGCCTTATTTGTCAACTTCTGGCTCAACTGATCAGAGTCAGTAGAGGGAGGAGCTAGCTTGGATGAAGGGGCGGGGCAACAGTCAAAATATGCCTGCTTGCCTGTCAACCCTTGTGGTAGAACAAGTGTTTTAAAGTTTGGTGGTTATGTACAGCTTTAAAAGAAAATAACCACCCAGTTAAAAATACTGCTGTTATTACCGGGCATAAACAACAGTCTGTTTCTCCAGAATGCTGGTTATCAGATCACTAGGACTGGTGCTACCAGTTTAATGTTAAAAGGGCTTATCTATTTTTCTAAAAGAAAAAGTAGTTTTAAATTAGGCTCTGAATTCTTGCAGAGTAGTTAAAGAAATTTGTTGACTTTTTACTAAATAACATTGTGGCACCCTGGGGTTCAATTGATTACGTCGCCCAGACTGTTAAACCAAATACGTGGCTGCACCACAATACTTTCTCTCTCTGCTAATTTCTCAGTTTTAATGCCTATAAGGCTTATCTTGGTTCAGTCCGCACAGCAGGCAGCCAGCTGGAGCCCAGAATAGGGCCAGGAGTAATTGCTCTGCTGATATGTGTTTATCTTAATAAATCGAAGCCGTGCGGAATTGCTGCACACAACTGCTCTGTTCCTCTGTTTTAGACCGCAATCTCATCAGATCACTTCCTCCGTCGTCTCCCTCTCTATTCACCCTTGGCTTTTCTCCCTGCTTCCTTCATTTGTCACTCTTTGTATCATGTCGTTTTGTTTGTCACATTGTTCATCCCTCTCTCCCTACAGATTATCGCCAACCATCACATGCAGTCCATCTCTTTTGCATCAGGAGGAGACCCAGTGAGTCACAGTCTCTCTCTGTCTATCTCAATATCTCTGTCTAGAGTTATGTTCCAAAACAAAGTGAGCAGCCTATTGCCTTCTAAGACAGCACCCTAACCTACTTGACTACTTTAAAGCACACTACATAGGCAGCAACTCTGTAGACCCCATACTCTGCAGCTATTTTAAATAAGTCTTTTCTGTATTTAATGTACAGTATTTAAGTATTAAATGTAAAATAAACATTGATTAAGAATGTCTTGCATTGTCTTTCATGTTGTTGCAGTGCATTCTGGGATTCTCTATGTAGGATACATGCAATTGAAAACACAATGGCCAAAACTACTCCTTAGCATAATTAAGCTGTCTACCTTTTAAAACAGCCTTCACACTGTCAGTGTGTCTATGGGGCCTTACAGCAGATCACAAAGTTTTGGAACCAAGCATACTTATCTTTCTGTTGTCTTCTCTGCATTTATTTTCTAGTTCTCCATGTTTCATTTCTTTACTTTTTTTATTCTCTTGGTTTTATGAGCCTCACTCTCATTCTGTCATCCTTTACTCGTTTGTCTTGCTCATCTGTCCATTTCCCCCACTGTTTCCTCTTCACTGTCTCTAGAGAATGGACTGCCTTAACTAAGACTTACGTTCTTCTTCTTCCTATCCCCCTGTTTCTCGTCTCTTTGCTCTCTTAATGTTCTCCTTCATTCACCTCTTCTTACTCTCTGTCCTTCTCTTTTTCTCTCTCTCTCTAGGACACAGCAGAGTATGTAGCCTACGTCGCCAAAGACCCTGTCAATCAGAGAGGTAATTATACAGTGTGCACATTCACATTGAATTATTTAGTGGGTGTCATATCTGTAAGTGAAATGTAACTGAGTGTTTTTCCAGAACTAATTTCCAGAACTTAATTGAATATTATACCAGAAAATTTGTTTTGGATTGATGTTCAAGTGAAGTTCTGAATTGCCTAGTTATATGTGCCATTATTTTTATTGCTGTATAACTTCAGTTAAAGGAATAGCTTGTCCCAAAATGGAAATTTGTTATTATTTCTTCACAGTTTAAAACTGAATAATGGAATTATTGGAATTGGATTTTTTTTTTTAAATCTCCTACTCAGACATGCAAATGGAAGAGTAAATAATGACAAGTGAATAATATTTTAGTTTTTTGGTGACCTCATCATTTGAGGACTTGAATATTCACTCATTCCTACTTATGATTGACAACTTCCTGTGTCATAGCGTGTCATATCCTGGAGTGTTCAGAGGGCTTGGCTCAAGAGGTCATTAGCACCATAGGTCAGGCTTTTGAGCTCCGTTTCAAACAGTACCTGAAGAACCCCCCCAAACTAGTTACCCCTCATGACAGGTAAGTTTGTGTTTCTGTGTGCAAACATTTTTATTTATAGCTGTGTGTTTTCATGAGGCTGTGTGAGTTGTTTAATAAAGGTACATCCCTAAGACCAATGGAAGTCCCCTCAATAGCCTCTATGTACATTTGTGTTTACATCACATGTTTACAAATGTAAACACATATTGAAAAGAAGACTTTTTTTTGTCTCTGTGTGTAAATCAGGAGTCTTACATACACAAATCAGCAAGTTTATAAATATGGGCATGTTGACAATGTAAGCTTTTGTGTCTGTGTGCCTACATCATGTTTCATTTGTTTGCTGTTCCTACTTGTACTGCAGTTTAGTAGAATGTGTATGTCTGTTTGTGTGTGTTTATTCTGGGTTGTTCCATACTGATGTACATCAGTTAACGTGACTTTGGCATGTAAATATAATAAAGTGTTTATTTTGATCCCTTTCTGTCTGTCTTAGGATGGCTCCATTCGATGGGTCAGCCTGGGAGGAAGAGGAAGAGGACTTGGCTCCACCCCCAGAAGTTCCCTATTATAATAACTTTCCTGGCAAACAGCCTCCTCCTGGAGGCTTGATAGACATGAGGACCCGCCCTGGACACAGCACAGGATCCACATTGGTGAGATACCCCATAAACCTGCATGTGTTGGCTTGTGCATATATTGGTGGGTGAATGTCTGTTAGTCACACTCCAACGCAATGCCCTACTGTGTCTCTGCAGCCTTATGGACAGTCCAGCCAGAACGATATTCACAAGCAGCCTCTACCTCCTTTACCAGGTCAGGTTTACACACACACACACTCACATGTGATTTACAGGGGCTTGTCATAGATGTAATGATATTTGTACTGAACTAATAAAATTTTCCATCCCCTCCTCCCCTAATCCCACCCCTAAACGTCACAAAAAACATTTTTTATTAAAAACGTGTATTTTTTTGTGTCCTAGTAAATCACATGTCAGTACACACACACACACACACACACAAACACACACACATTTCATACTGGTGGTGGCCTGTTAAAATGCAGGGGAAACTTAATGTATTTTTCCTAAATTTACTGCATGTTTTAACCACAAGTCTTTGTTTAATCTTGACTAACTCTACAGCTTTACAAAGGTTTAAGGCTGTTTTACTGTAAACACGGCAATATTAGCCAGACAACTGTAATCCACAATTTAGATACATACACAGTATTAACGATACAGCAGATTCTCGACCGGTTGACACATTTTACTGTTTACAGACAAACACTACTGTACATCACACTTCTAATCACATTCCTGTTCCTCTCTCATGCTTTTACTCATGCTACCACATAGTATTTGTCAGATCTATACTGGCACATTTCCACTCATTCATTTCCCCTCCTTTTTTTCCACCGTGTATTTTCAGTCCTTTCATTCTAAAGTCGTTCTGCAGAATGAGTCAGCATTTGTTCTGTCACTGTTCATTGCTCACTGTTGGATGCTTCCCAAACCTATTATAGCCCCTGTGTGAAGTGACTTTTAGATTGCTAGCCTTGCTGACAGTCGGCATCACAGTGGCACCACTTAACCGCAGTCACCTGAAGGTTAACTCGCTTTAACCTCACTGTCCTCCTCTCTCGTTCTCTTTCAGTAGGTGTTAAGGAGGGAGGCTTGTTTGATGACCCTTCATATGTCAATGTGGATAAACCCCGCCCACCAGTGGCAGCAGCCAACGGAAATGCTCACAGAGATGCATTTGACATGAGTGAGTAACAGCCATGGAAAAACCTGGAAATGTGAGGGAATTTTGAAATAGTGTTTTCCAGGTTGGTTATAGTGACTGTGAATTTTTGCAGCTATGCAGGGGGAAAACCCTGAAGTTAAAAATTAAATGGGGTCCAAAAATATGTATTTGGTTTCTCATATCCTGTTATTCTCATATTTAGTTTGTTTGTATTTTTGTATAAGTACTAGACAGAAAAACCTAGTATGAAAAGTTACACAGGATGCATGCAGAAATAGTCTCGCTCACGTTCTTTCTTTGCTTCTCTCTCTCGTTCTAGAGCCGTTTGATGATGCTTTAGGCGTGTCTGGTGCAGTGGCGCCCCCTCTGGCAGAGCAGCTGCAGAACGAGCCCTGGTTCCACGGGCCTCTAAGCCGCAGACAGGCTGAAAGACTTTTGACCAAGGATGGAGATTTCCTGGTGCGGGAGTCAGGCACCACACCAGGCCAGTACGTCCTTACTGGACAGCAGGGCGGTCAGCCCAAACACCTGCTTCTGGTGGATCCAGAGGGAGTGGTAAGAGATGATGATGATGATAAAGGGGATTAGGGCAAGATGTTAAAGTTGAAATCATTGAAACACATTTTTATTATTTTATGCTTGTAAAACTTTATATCATGACCTTTTAACCTTTTGTTTCTGTCAATTGTAGGTGCGCACCAAAGACCACCGCTTCGAGAGCGTTAGTCACCTGATTAGCTATCACATGGACAACCGGCTACCTATTATCTCAGCAGGAAGTGAGGTGTGCCTGCAGCAGCCAGTTGAGCGCCGGATTTGAGAGAAACGTCAAGATTTTTTCTCTACCTTTAAAACAAATCTCTTTACTTTCCCATTTTTGTGCTTGACTTTTTTAAGAAGAATGTTTTTTTCAACTGGGAGTGTAGTCATGGAAAATTATAGTCGTAGAAAAACCGAAACACAGAGATTTTATACTGCATCAACCACCAACCATGAAATTTCAAAGCGATGCAATCACGCTTAAGGACTTGAAAGCGATTACAAAAAGCCAAACTCAAATAGTGAGATGTCTAAAAGAGAAAAATAAACTTTTAAGGGATTATTTTCACACAATCCTTCACACAATATCACATCATAAATTAATACTAGGGTGCACCTGTAACCACGGCAACAGGCTTGGGCATTCATGTAATTTGAGTTTAGATGTAAATGACCTATAATCACAGTTCCTTTGTAGCGCTCTAAAAATTGGGAGTTTGTATCAAATGCAGTGGATGAAATCCAAAGACTCAAGACTGCTAAATTATAAGTCTTTAGAGAGCGTTTCTAAAATTATAATGCAGTCGGTTTGTGAATCCTTGCATTACCGTGTCACATGTCACGGCCTCAAGACTGTTGGACAAATATGCAAAGCTTTACATAGAATACAAAGCTGATTCATCAATCACAGACTTCCCACATCCGGTTCCTCATTGAACGAAACACATCTACTGTATGTCTAACAGGAATATCACTTCAGCAGACTTGCCACCTGGGGATGATTCTCCAAATTGCCTCTTATTCTCACCCCGAAAATGCCCTTTTCAGAATTATGATGCTGTCCTGGGGAACAATTAGGAATTTTGGCCATTTGGGAACACCCCTGAACATATGTGAAAGCTTTAGCGGCCTGCACAGGTGCTGTGTGAAATTTTCCTTATGCAAATAAGCAGACGCTGGGAGGGACTTATCCCAGGCTTTGTGAGCTATAATGCAGATATAATCATGGATAAAAGGGATGTTTCCTCATTCCATAACATCATCCATCAGCCTGGGAGAAGCAGGAGGAGAGAATAAAGTGCAATCAGTGGATGTGAATATAAATCTATGATCTGAAAAGGAAAAATGAACTGTACGGATATGGGAGACTTGTTGAGTGTGATGACTGGATAAGATCTGTATTAAAGCCTTTTTATGATGTCCTTTTAACCAAGAATTTATGTATTTGTTGCAATGATGTCATCTCCTTGGATATTCTTTATGCATTGGGAAACGCAGAGAGCAGAGACTGTATTTTTCTTCTTTGGCTTTTCGCTCATGGATGTTTCTTCTGTTTGCATTGACAATCGATTTTCACGTGTACTGTTTGGAGTACGTTTGGAGTTTTCAGTTACTAGATGAAGTGAAAGAATATTATGTGTATTGGGAAACATACATGCTCTTCAATGATTTGTTATAGTCACTTTGTAATTAGACTGTGTTTGAATGATGCACGTAGGCAGGGCTGGATTGCTTGACTTGCCTTGCCTGTCAGACTCTTGAGGCCTTCATCCTGGAGGAGATAAAGCACTCCAAATGAATTCTAAATGGTGCAGCTGTTTTGCACCTGCAAAGTGCAGTTTCTGTATAAACCACCAACAGGAAGAGGAAGTTCTTCCTAATTTTTTTATTATTATTTGTTAATGGTTAATTGTTTGGTTTGATATGGATTGTGCCTTTTTCACTTAACACAAACACACCAATTTAACACAGTCGCCTTTTAAAAATCTACACTCCTCATCAACAACAGAAAAAATTATCTGCAAAAATGACAATACAGATTTGGAGAAATAGTCTTTATTTTCCTTCTGCACGCTTTTTTGCCTTGCTGTTATAATGTGCTCATAGTTTATAGCTGATCTGTGGTTAAAATAAAACCGCTTGGTTTCATGTTATATCGCTAAAGTTCCAGGCTAAGAATGCCTTATTCTGTTTGTCATTGGTGACACTGGTGGATAGCATTGCAAAACACCCTGTAAGACAACTTGTAAATATGCTTTACATATGCTAATAGCTATTGAGTTCATTATGTCTGTGAGCAAATCACATAACCAGACAGTCACAGTTTGAATCTGGCAAATTAATCTGTAAGGAATTGGCAGATTCGTAGAGGTTTGTAATGGGACATTATGAAAACAACATGAAACAAAGGTGTAGGATTTTACAAGCGCTACTGAAGACAATGTATAATCACAAAGAAACATAACCACATTAATATCATTATGTGTTCTGTACACCGCTGCCAAAAAATCTATTTAAATGATGAGGTTGTGCTTATTCAGAAATTATTTTGTAGACTATTTTAGATGGATGCAATTTGTGGATTATCAGTCAACACTGGTTCCACATTACAGATGTATGTGACCAGCCCTCACATTAATGTGAATTTTAGCCAGTTGTAATTCATATTTATGCTTGTAGCATAAGGAAAATGATTTGATTTGTTTTTAATCATTTGACTTTTTAAATTTGATGTGCTGTTGATGAGACTGTTGTATCTGGTCAGTAACTGATAATAGAGTTTTTCTGTTAGAGTATGTTTATGAATGTGTGTGTGTGTGTGTGTGTGTGTGTGAATGCAGACGCATGTATGTATAGAGGGCTCTTGCCACGTTTGTGGCTCTTGCTCACCACTGAACTTTTAGCTCATTTATATGTTTCACAGCGGCCTTTTGTTGCATGGAAACACTTCCTGTTTTTGTGGTAATGGTGACTTTTGTGTTGTGGTTGTTTGCTCTTTTTCTAAGCCAAATGCTTTCTTGTTTGCCTGCATAAATATAAAGTTTTTTTTACATGTTTTTGCATTGTTTTAATCATTTGTATGTTGTGTTCTTTGGGGAAAACATAAATGTTTACACCTGTATCTCAAACAATAGATTGCTTATATAAATACATATATTATTCACTAACCTGGTGTGTTTAATTTTAAAGTCCTTGACCATAAATCAATCTGTTCAGATGAAGATTAAGCCTGCGTACTTTTAACTATAAATAAATTGATAATTAACTGATAGAAATAAATAAATTGATCTCAGATTCTGATTGCTGCAATGACCATGACATGGTTCCTTCACATAATTCAATAAAGCAATCATTTTAACAAAGACTATCATTGCTTCCAGAAGCAATTGGATGAGGAGCAAAAAACTTGTGACTGTCTGTATTTGTATGTGCATGTGCAACAGAGGGAAAATATTTTGACAAAGCCATTCAGGATCTTTCAGGGAACAGTAGAAGAATTAGAGATAAACAATAGATAGATGAGAGATGTTGTGAGGCAGTGTAATGCTCAGATAATGGTTATTGTGCAGTAGGATGTGAACAGTTAGCTGGCATTTTCCAGAGCTTAGTATAACCTATTTTACACCAGAGCGGGCAGAGGGGTACTGGGGCCATGCATCTATGCTTCACCAGCCCTAAGTGAACAGAGCACAGAGGCTAGAACACAACAGACTTGGACTAAACTGGACCATCCATGTTTTTTTTCCTGCTATTTCTTTAAAAAAAGGTTACACTTGAGCGAGGAAAAGTGGAGACCCGCAACACGCAGCAGCAAACAAGGTCCCAGCCTTCCCTTCTTAACCTCTTCCCTTCAGCTGTCGTTCATGCTTTCCAGTCGACTGTGGAGCGGAGTGACATGCACCCACAGCGGCCACTGCCCCAGGCCATGCCATCCTCATTGGGGCAAAACTTGACAGATGCAGCCCTGAGGATGGGCCATGGTAAGAACCTGCTGGGAGGTAATGTGGCCTATGGGGTTATCCAGTCTCTTAAAGAGTGCCTCTACTTCCTGCTCTGTTGCTGGTGCATCAAAGAGATCTTGGACTAAGAGAGAGAAAGGTAAAATAAAGTTTTTTTGTTTGTTTTTTTAAATAACTTTAGAAGACTATAAAATAATGTAGATAATTTTTTTTTATTAACGTAAAAGTAAAAAAAGTGAATTTGCATTGCAACAAAAATGCCCTTACAAACAATCACCGGTAATAATCGGACCCTGTTTTAAAATATGTGCAGTTTTGTGATGTTTCCACTAGGTGGACATATTGTGACTTGAGGACCATGTTCATATCACTGTCACGTTTATGTGGTCTTCCTCTTTTTCAGCTCTTTGCGCCAGTGGAGCAGCAATGTTTCGTCACAGATGTGAAGAACGTCACCTGACAGACTGACTAAGAAATCTGAATCTGCATCGTATCACACAATGAAACACGTGACGTTACAGTTAATCAGTTTAAACATTTAAGACGCTGTTTGACAAAGTTGTGCAATAAATTATGATGCTGTTAAAATAAGCGTGTGGACCCCTTTCGTCTCTTTTCAGCATGACCAAGGTGTGTTAAAAGTTTGACACCAACAGTTGTAACAGTCAATAAATGTTTTTAAAAAGGTGAATTTGGGAACATATGGTGCGCACACAAAGTTTTACTACTCACATTGGAAGGTCGAAGTGAATACACGCATAATGTATTCCACTGTAATACGTGCTGATAAAACAATTACGTATTATAAGGGCTATTGAAAATATAACAATATAATTCTCTATAATCTTATCATAATCTAAAGGAAATATGAATGGTGCTTAATGCAAAACTGAGTGGTTGCCAGGACGTGGTTATGCTGTTGCTAGGGTGTTCTGATTGGTTGGTAATTGGCCTATGTTAAACAGGCCATCCCCAAGTCCCTGTTGAGCGGGACACGCTCCATCATTCACATTCATAGCAAAAACAGTGCCGTGCGAGTTGTGCGCCCAAGTTTGATACTTAAGGGTTTATTCGAAGAACTACAGCAACAGATGCGTCTCATTTTGTCACCTGGGTGCGTCAGTCACAAAAGTGGAGGACGAGAACTGCTTTCATTGGTTGAGAACTGAGCATATGGGCGGGATACAGCTGAACGTCAAGTGCTGATTGGTGGGAAACTTGAGGGACCAAAGATGTGACAACAAAACCGCACGTTTGAGTTAGCAACTTTGCATAAGACGTGAAAGGGTGTTTGAAATTAAAGAGGAATCGCAGGCGGAAAGGGTTTTCAGGTAAGGTTCTGTTTGATACTGTGTTTTGTTTCTTATCGTTGATCGTGTTTAATCACGTTTAATCAAAGTTTTCACGTCCGTTTGTGCAACTTGTTGGCTTGTTTCTCAGTATTTCCGGCATGCGCGTGTTTTATGTAAAGAGGAGTCCGACATTATTTGCTTGTGGTTTTTGAAGTGAACACTCCCTTTTGACAATTATGTGTTCTCAGAAGGCAAACATATATCTATATACTTAATAACATAAATTGAACATATGGTGACATGGAGTTCATAGCAATAATCTGTGTAGCGATGTTCTCATGACGAGTGTTTCCTTCTATGGTCATTTTAATTCACCCAGTGTATGCTACAAAAATGCACCATGATCATTCAAATGTTAT
>JAZGTJ010006936.1:0-23888 GCA_036877575.1 Botia almorhae
CTATGAGTAAATTTAGTTTTCATGTCCAGCATGTCAGTAAATGGAAAAGGAGGTATTTCGCCTCAACCGTCTCTGCTGGGGATGCTAGAGTGCTGACTTTTCATATTTGTCTGTTTTTAGGGGCTCCAAAGAGGGAAGTGCACTTGAGCTGAGCTGTGTCTTGCAGACAGTGTGTGACAGAGGCCAGAGGAAGCCATATTCCCACTGTGTCATGTGAATGCTCTGCATGCAAATATGATTTTTGGCCCTAGTGATAGCAGGATTTTTGTCCGGGAGGGTCTTCAAGAGCACAGAAAAACTGCTTTATTTTATAAAGTAGTAAAGAAGACCATAATAAATACAATACCGAGGGTCTCTGTAGGTCACTTGGTAGAGTTCACTTGGTAGAGTGCACTGTAATCCTTCAATGCTTTGCATAGAAATGTCTGCCAAATGTGTAAATGTACTTGCTAAAACTGAGCAGTCTGTATGCTATCAAAACTAGATGTGCTAGATGTTTGTTTTAGCATCTTGACACACCTGACATAGCAACACTGGCTCAACCAATGGCCCGAATTTGGGGTGTGACTATCTGTTTGGCCGACCAATGACAGATGGGAGGCGTGTTGAGGAAATTTTTATGTTTGCGAATCCATTTGGTAGCAGTGGCGGTGCACATTTATACATTTTAAAAGTGTTTCTGGAGTATTTTTTGCCATTCAAAAGGCAAGGTAATCTGTTTACAAGAGCTCAGCAGGGAGTGACTCTCAATAGCCCTTCTCCTCAGTGTGAAGTCTGATGTTACGTAAAACGCTGTTCTTTTGCTCTGGTTGAGACTGAGAGGCTCTGTTGGCATGTGTGAGTTCAGTGTGCTTCTCTGGCTCTTGGCTGGGTTCCATTGCTTCAATCCCCACCTCCCTCTCCAACCACCTCCTCCTCCTCCTGTTCTCATCCCCATCCGCATTTCTCCCTACGGCCCATGGCAGCAGGACCAGCCTCTGTGCCACAGATGCCCGCAGTTGCTCAGGGCTGTCGACATGGGAACAAAGCATTGGCAGGACCAAGGGAGTCCGTCTGTTAGCACGGTACTCCTCCGGTTCAAAAATCTAAAATCGCAGATAAGAAACGCCTCCGTGGACTTATAATGTAATCCTGCTCTTTATTCTTCCCCGCTCATGTTACATGCAATTTTTGTCTTGTTATTTTGTAATTTTCTTTGGTGTTTTTTCAGCTTTGGGTGTTTTATACCTCTTACCCACATCAAGCTCTGAAAATGTTGAATACCAAAACGTGACCGATTTAGATGATTCTAAACAAATCACCAAGCCTCTTAAATAAAGGTTTCTCTCATGCACTGTAACGCCCCTCGCATCAATGCCACACCAGGCTCGGAGAGGCAGAAAGCTGCACAATAAGGTATGCACTTGGCTTCAGAGGGGCAAGTTGAATGCTCTTTATGTATCATTGTGTGGCAAGGTCGGCGTGGGGTCCGAGAAGGTCAGGCTTTTCCACCCAAGCCTGTCACCTCATATTGATCCGCTTGTCATTCGTCTAGGTCTGGTTGGCGGTCCCGGCCCCCCGTGCCGTGCCTCCATCGGCACCCACGGCCATTAGGGAGTTCTGAAGCTACGAATGGGCATGGGAGTGCCAGCCAATCCCCTCCCCTGGCTCCCCCATCCTCGGCCGGAATCAAATCCCAAACGGGCCCCCTCCCCGATGCCCTGTTTCCAGTTGAATTGCCCTCATTCTTCTCAGGGAGCCTCTTGGGGGACGGCTCCAGCCGTGCATGGCAATGAGATGCCTGAGCACTCAGCTACTGCACCTTCATGCGCACATACTCGCAACGCTCACACCTGGGATCACCGTTTCATTTCACAGCCCCGGCGAGATGGAAAGCTGATCTTAATCTCTCTCATTCCATCGCTGTCTTCCCATCTCTTCAGGTCTTTAATACAACCGCTGGTTCATCTAGTGGGTGGGCGTACTTCAGTAGACCCAACCTCAATACGAAAGTCTACATTTCACCATTGTCAGTGCAGTACAGGCAGTTAGATGCTCCTCAGACTGATTCTCTATCTTGCTATTTTTTGAAACCCGTTCAAGGAAGCAAAACACAGATAATTGGTCTGCACATTAGCACATTAACACTAAAGTTTACACGTGCTAATCATCCATACGCAATATAATTGTCTGTAAATCCTAATGTAAAAATTCCTTTGTTTGGGTCTCCAATGTAACACAATGTCAGCATACGTTACTGGTTTAGAGAAACCAGACCGATCTGACTAGGAGCATATACGCTGTTTGGAGGACACGGGGGAAGGCGGCTCGAGAATTAGTCATCGTTATTCTCGTATCACCTTGGTGCTGTTAAGTACAGTTGACGATACACCATCCAGCGTCACTACGGCTTGATTAAGTGTTAATCAATCGGAGCTAAGATAGACAAATCGTGCTTAAATGTTAACCTCATGGTGCTGTGCTCAATTATGCTAATAATCTGTTCATTTGATGGTTAATGAAACAACTGAGACCTTGCTCTTGGTATTGATTTCCCATTTGGAGCTCTCCTAGGGGAGAAGGTTAGTTAGGCAAGAGGCTGGTTCATTTATCTGATCTAATGATCAATGTCTCGGTGTGATATGCACGCACGATACACAAGAGCACGGTGACAGCTCCCAGGTCTGGTGCCAAAAAAATCAGACTGGTGAACAGCAAACGCCCCGGTCATCTGTGAAACCTGGCGTGTCAATCCAGCAGGAAAATAAACCTCTGAGCACTAACTTGGGTTGCCATGGCAACATTATCTCAGCCCACCACTACCTGGAGCCATTGGACATCCTGATCACAATATCAATCCAATGCACACAGATTAGCTTGGAAGGCCTCTCTGTCAATGACAAGAGGCTAGGGCCTCAATTCACAAGGATATTATTTTTCTCCTTGAGCTCCACCTGGCTAATAATAGCCAGTAAGCGTGTTCCATTAAATACAAACAGCGTAGCTGCTAATAGCAAACATGCTGGCACGTACAAATGCTATATAATATATATGCATGACCAAGTTAATTCAGAGGAGTTAATGCAGTTATTATAGTGTTGTCTGATCTTCATCAGAATGGGTTCAGTCCAAGTGCTGAGTCGAGATCTGGGCCTCATTTTCTGCAGCCCATGCCAGGAGTGAAGTGTAATAGAGATGCTTAATGCGTATCTGCTTTGCTTGCATTCCTTCATGAGCTGCTGCTAAAATAATAAGTGCACGGGTTACTTCAGGACACCTCCATTCGTGGCAGAATGCATTGTTGTGATTGGCTGTTCCGTGAGGTTCCCCCTTCTAAGAATCATAACAACTCCGGCAGACGCACAGTCCGTGTTAGTTCCTCGTAACGCATGACAGATGCTCCTCTGATTTACACAGATCTGAGAATAGGATTTTGAGAGACAGAGATTGACGTTCGCTTCTATTAGCTCCTTTCAATCTTCTCTTCCCCTTAAGACGGTGCACCTATTGTAGCTCATTGTTTCCCTGTACTGTAATAATCTTTCTTTCCTGCCATTTAACTTGTAATCATTTATGTGATTTCTACTCATTTGTGAATTTTACTATTTTTTTTGTTTAAACTTTCAAAATGTTCTCAAAAGTCATGGGTTCGAGACCCAGGGGACGCATACCGATAAAACGTGAACCTTACAGTAGATGCGCTGCAAGATGCATTGGATAAATGCGTCTACCAAACAGATAAATGTCCATTTGAAACAGTCAAAAATGCATTGGACTTTTGTCACTGTGTATTTTATCTTCGGCCTCACTTTTTTATTTCCGCATGTTGATATTCTTTACAGCGTACAAGCCTGTCCCTTCCAACAGGCAAAATCCAAACAAACATGAGGAAACATGAATATTGTATTTCCCAAGATGCTTGTGTGTCTATTACTGTGCCTTTATGGTGTTAAACATGGTAAATTGAGTAGACAGGGAGAAGAAACTGTCTCAGTGGGAGTGCTGGAACATCTCATCTTACCATCGTTCACTGCTGTTACAGCTATATTAACTTGTAATCAGATTCCAGCAGTTCATTAAAGCTGTCTTCTCGCGCATCCTTGGTTTTGAGGGAGGTGGCCACTTTTTTATGTGCGAGAGCGTCTGGAGGAGCGATGCTCGTTTTAAAGCAGAGAGCTGTAACGAGACTGTAGCCTTTGTTGCACGTCTCCGACGCCTGAGGCAGGTTTTCACAGAGAAGTGGATTCTGTTTGAAAGTCGTGTCTTTTGTGTGAATATCCAAGAAGATAGATGTCAGGGGATAGTGGAGAGAGCCTTGATTATGTGTGTCTATGTAGATGCGTGTGTGTTTGTACGAGTGCCTGTTTGCTTGAACGGCTCTGCCCCATAGACGTGCAGCAGGTCACCTAGGTGATGCTGAACATTCCTTCCTATCTGCGGGTAACGGAAGCGCCGCAGGAAATGCGCTAAGCAAAGAAGATTGTTGGAATGTAAATGCACAAGAAAAGAATTTCCAGGTTAAATGCGAATTCTAATGAAGGGCGTGAAGATTAGCGAACAGCAAATTCTGTGTTTTCTTCCTCTCTATTTAATTATGTCTGTTTATTATAGATTTCATGCCATAGCACACTTTATGCCGCACCACGGTCTGTTCTGCTCGCTCTTCGCAGCCCTTGAGGTGTAAAATACCAGCCAAAATACAGGCCAGATGTGTTTGTTTACTTTTTGTCTTAAACCTGAACTGTTTACCAACTGCATACCATTATGACATCATCGCCTGTTCTGTTGCGGCCTGCGCTATTGTTCGGAGCATGCTTGATCTGACTCAATCACGGAAAAGGTGAGAGGAGTCACACGCAGCAGCATTCTCATGCCTTTCTCTTTTTCTCTCTCTCGCGCCACGCAGACGCCATCAAAAACAGGATGTTAATGCTAGACGGAATGCCTGCAGTCCGAGTCAAAGCAGAACCTCTGGAATCCGAGAGAGGGGTAAGAGAACAGTTGTTTTTGATACAGTTTTTACCCTACCCTCCCATCCACGCTGCCATACCACTGCTTCACCCCAAACTCCCACCCACCCCCTTGCTGTGATACCCCTAATTATTCCCAGGCACTAAGGAGGAATGATGTGTGTGGAAGAGCCCCATCGGAGCGCAGGGTTGTGGAGGGCCACAGCTGGAGCAGGAATGTTCCCAGGGCTCCCAGTCCGGGCCACTGCAGCCAGGGCAGCCATTTTGGCAGGGCTTAAGCACAGATGCAGAGCCACTGCTGTAGAGAGCCACTCAGTTCTTCTTTTATTCCTTCATCATATGCTGCATCTGAGTGCACGTCCATTATCCAAACATACCTCAAATTGACCTTCAGATGATTGTTGGTGCATCTATAATCCATCTATAAGAGTAAACCAGCTAACAGTGAATGTCGGTTAACGTTCTCTAAAAGTTCTTTCATAGTTATCAAACGTGTTCTTGCGTCATATATTTATTAATTAGTGAAATGTTTTACTAATTACTAATGTTTTACTAATTTAAGCATTACAGAATTTAATAAAGTTTGAATAACGTTCTGATAACCAAGCATGAACATTAATACAATGTCTAAAAAGCTGGACCTTTTGAACCTTTGAACCTTTGAACTTTCAACGTAACGTTTTATCATTTATGTCACTTAATGGAAACATTATGTAAACATTCTTACAATCTAAAATTGTTAGCCGGGAACTCATCTATCACCATTATCATCAAGCACTTAGTTCGAAATTGTATAGCTAAGCATTAAAAGTTGACTTTTTGGCACGAGAGTACAGCGATATTGATCGAACTCATTATAAGCGTTCAGTTAGTGACAGTGATACACTGTTCTGGGTACTGTTCACTGATAATTACTCAATTAATGTCCATAAAAAGCCCACAACATACACACACACACACAGATATGGTTAGATCTCTTGGCAAGGGAATTCTTACTACTGTAAATAGTTCCGTTCGCGAGCCAGTAACGTACCCGCTTTATGTTCTACATCACAAGTCAGAGCAGCATAACAACACCTTGCTTCCTTCCTGTGAATGGAGGATAGACATATTTATCCATATGTGTCAAAATGCTGCCAAGCGGCAGGAAGTGAGCAACCTACACAATGTCTCTTTGAAGTCTCATCGCTCAGACATGGCCGACATTCACGTGGCCACTTGCCAAGACCTCGCTGAGAACGGTTTGCTCCAGTTAATGCCCTCACCCAGCAAGGCCTGAAAAAACTGGCACCGATCTTATTAGGACTGGGCAATATGATGGTGTGTATCATGGGCACAATATAATACAGCTGGATGAGATGTTTGTCTGCAGTATTTTTTATACTGTGGTATAGAAATATATGCTGGGGTTTTTGCTTGATAATGTTGTTGGACTCACTTAAAAAACGCTGCTAATTTGTTCTGTGATTCTGTTAATTTGTTACACTGTTGCACTGCTAATTTGTTCAGTAATTTCTTTGTTCTGTTGTATTTATTTGTCCCACTGGTTTTAATTTGTGTCTAATTTGTTTCCTATTTCATTACTAGCTGTTAACTTTATTTATATAATTGGTTGAGAAATTGAAACAGTTTCTGTGGTTCTGTTTCTGTGGTACCAGAATTCAGGTATTTGCCATGACGACAACCTTATTACAACCAAAATAACACCATTGTGATATATATATACCCCATCGCGATATAAAATAACTTATATTGTAAAAGATTGTGATCGTATCGCCCTTGTCATGTGGTGGGAACCATCAAATGTCATCAAAAAAAAAGTCATCAGTTATGAGCGAAGGCGGAACCCATGCAGCTATGAAAGCTATGGGGTTTGGAAACATTTGCTGTTTTCTTCTGAAAGTGATGTTCAGATAAGTAAAGAATCAACATGGAAACAAAAGGTTTTCGTTTTTTCACACACCAACACAAAACCTTTGATATTGGTTGTGGGTTAAGATATATTCCGTTTAAAAGGAGGTCATGTGTGCGCCGTTAACTGTAGTTTATGGTTTCAGTCTGCTACAGTTTTATCTTTTCTTTGCTTTTTCACGGTTCAACTTGACATACTAGATCATAATGACGTGTAAAGACTAATGGATTGACCGGCGATACCATCTTCATACCATCTACATCAGTGCTCAGTTCTTGATTATTTGCTGCTTTTAACATGCGCCAAATCGACGTTTGAGTGTAGAAAGCAGTATAACAAATACAGGTTTGCCTTAGAGGGGCCGCAATGCCTGAGGCTATAGCGGCCGTGAGCACAGCTCCCCACAATTTCCTATACACACACACACACACAAACAAAAAAACATATGCAATATAAAGCCTCTTAAGCATACCCTGAGGGGTACATCACAGAATTCAATAGAATCTGAATGAGAGTTTATCACAGAGTGAATGTTGCGTTAATGCTGTTGTCAAATGGTTTGCCAAAGGAACTAGCCTGAAACATTGTGTGTCTTTAGCTAGGAAAGACATAAGTGCTCTTAGGTATCGCAGAGGCAGGTTTCCAATTAGACAGCGAGTCTGATAAGGATGCTGCTGATTGGTCGAAGGGCACCTCCCTTCTCTTTTATACAAGTCTCATTAGCAGGTTGCTGATTGCATGCTATGCAAATAGACATTCATTCGTTGGGTTTGATTGCTAGCCTGTCTGTGCAGCTGTGCACACTAAATGTACAGAATGTACTAGAAAGTACCAAAAAAATGATTATGCTACATTAATAAGATGTAATTTTCTCAAAACCTGAAATCTGGCACTGTTTGTTCACCTTCATGTTATTACAAGGAAAGAAGAATATATTTTAAAGAATGAGTTGTTTTGAGGGTGAGTAAATGAAAGCAGAATTTGCATTTTGGGGTGAACTATCCCTTTAAGTTTTAGCATCTCTAATACAAAATTTAAGACTTCCATCGGTCTGACAAAAAACTGACTTAAGGTTTATATCGAGACCTATAATCCCATAATAGACCCACCAGTCAATTGAATAAGAACTGTGAACATTTTCATTGTCCATTTTCCATTCACCAAAAAAAGTCCTGAGAGAGGCTTAACCGTCACATTTTGAAGAGAAGGGTTTCTTTGTTCAAAAACTACTGCTGTTTTCTCCCTGCCCAGTTAATTCAGTATGGTAACCCTGTTCTTGAGGTCACGTTCCCTGACCTGTGACGACGACCTCTGAACCCTAAATGACCTAACCTGAGCGTTACGGTCATGTCAGCATATTCAAATGGACGCCGTTTGTTTGTTTTCAGATCCAGCTGTAGTTTTATTGTACTGTGTACTGCTGATTCATAGCTTATAACACACAGAGTGACTCCATGTATCCGGAATAAAAATACTATGAGCTCAGGAGAGAAAAAAGCTTCGCCGCAGACCCACTTAGTCCGCATTACGGTAACATAAAGAAATGCGAGCATATAAACAGAGCCGAGGCATGTTTCTCAAGCAGACCGTTTATCACATCCGCGGCTGCTATTGGAGAACTCTTCCCTTTGGTTTAATGAGCCGCTCTGTCATGATTAGCCGCCCGCTCCGGAGTGATCATTATACTGCATGCTTTTACTGCCGTGAGCAACACTTTATCTGCTAACACTTTGCAATGTTCTCACAGACTGCAGATCCCGTGTCCACGGTGACCATGAGTCGACAATTCGCCCTATATTTTTTATATTGAAAGCCATTCAGTTCGGAAGCAATACCCGGCTAACAATTTAAGGTTGTAAGAACGTTTCAGTTAAGTAACAAAAACGTTACAAAAGTTATTTTGGAAGTTCTAGGATTGTTGATCATGTCCAGTTTTTTAAATGCTACATTAACGTAATTGTGAGGTTACTGTTGTTATAAGTATGTTTTCAAGCGTTTTTAAAATTCTGTAACATTTTTCAAACGTTCCACTAACAATTTAGGAATAACGTTTTTGATATATGCTGTAGTGTTAAAAAACATTCTACTAATGTTACAAAAGGATCGTTTTGGATAACTTTGAGAGACCTTTTAGAGAACATTAGCCAGCATTCTGGGCATGTTTTGAGCTTTGCTGGGTAAAAGTACACCAGGAACACCAGCCATCGTGCAAGGCACGTGATGGAGCCAAAGCAGGTCAGGAGATCTGGACCACATGGCGTATTTGCAGCAGTGAAGGGCAAATTCAATAGAAAGTGTAGCCAATGGAGGTGAACCATTGTTTGAGTGAGAAGAAACAGAAGGAACACAACATACAGACAATCCTGTTTGTTCAGTGTCATAACCCTGCAGGGCTGATCTTACTTTCAATGGGGCTACAGCTCCTGAGAAGTCTGCACTTATATAGTCATTGATGTTTGTTATCTGTTTTTCCTTCTAGTCACCCAGAGTGCACAGTTATCCTGATATGGAGGCCATGCCGCTTCTGCTCAGCAAAGTGAAGCCAGAACCTCCAGAAGACCTGCTCTCTTCTGAGCAGTTCCAGACCCAGACAGAACCTGTGGATCTGTCCATCAACAAGGCACGGACGTCATCTCCTTCATCCAACACCTCACCCATTACCTCAGCCTTCTCTCCGTCCTCTTCTTCATCATCATCTTCGCCTTCCGTAATCACCTCAGTCTCCTCGGGAATGCCCTCCGTTTTGACACCTGGGCCCTTGGTGGGATCTTCTCAAGGAGTTAGGGGTCAGCAGTTTTTGCACATCATCCATCCCGTCCCCCCTTCAAGCCCCAGTAAACTACCTAGCCAGGTGCATCGTATCCCTGTGGTGGTGCAGTCACTGCCCCTTATGTACACCACAGCAGTCCGTTCTCCATCCACCCTCAACTCCACCATCATGTTACCTCTCCTGGATGAGGCCAAGTGTCAGGGTAAAGGTGAGGACCTCTTCCTGGATTACTCTGTAATGTCTATTGGTCATTTACTACAAGTTATAGCTGGTGTGAGAAATGAACGTGTTATTTAAAGGGCACAGATTACCAGGGGCTTATTTTGGTCTAGCCATATAGAAATACACTGTGTCTCATGTCTGTGTAATACTTCACATTAATCAATCCGGTGAAATATATTCTGAATCTAAATAATTACATTTCATATACACAGAATGGAATTATTTAGATTACAAAACCATATAAAAGAAATTCCTGGTAATACATAAAAAACACAGAGTTATTAATTTCCCATAATTTACATTTTGGGAATTTTGGTCTCCTTTAGTGGCCCTTTTCCCCTGTCGCTGTTATTTTCTAACAATGGTTATAGCGTTCTGTATTGATGACCTTAGTTGCTAGCACAAAGACTGAAGGTTTTCAACTGGGAATAACAAGTTAAGAATTATTAAGAGCGTAAACCTATTCACCTCCAGATAAAGCACTTAACATTAGCTTTCCCAAAAGGGAACATTAAAATCTTATGAAATAAGGATTGTAGAAGAAAGTAAATCAGCTGGAATGGGCAGAAATAAAAGCTGATAAGAGCCGTCTGTTCATTCACATCTGTTTCAGGAAAAGACACCAGACAACGGCCTCACTTAGTCCTTCTTTGCATAAAAGCACATAATCACAAGCAGATATGGGGCTGATTGTCTTCAGCTGTCTGCGCGCTGGTGTTAGGAAGTATGCGCTTTGTGTCGGGCCAGGCATACTGTCTGACTGCCCATTTGGGCCTTTAATGTCCACCTTTTAGAACAAGTACATAAAGTTAAAACCTGCCGATAAACAGTTAGTAAAATCAAACGTCTACCCTGTAGTGTAGTGTCCACAGGCTGCATTTTAAAGTACACAGAATTGTGATTCCTGGGATATAAAGGCTTTTTTCTGTAAAGGTAGGTAGGATCTGATCTGGGATACTGTCTGAAGTCCATGGTAAGCAGAGTTGTGGAAAGGTCTCGGTCTCTTGCCACATGTCCTGATCAGAAGCACACATCTCGCGTTGTGCCTTCCCAAACCCTCCAGACCTCAACTGCTGTGTTCTGGAGCTGCTGTTTAAAGTTGGTTTCCTGTAGGGCAAGTTTTAATGCTTTGGCACCAGTCCACGATGCTCTGGGTGTTGCTATCGAATGGTGTTCAGCCCAAGCAAAGGGCACAAGGGAGCTGTTTGTTGCTAACCTCTTGTTTATCTGGGAAGGTTCTGTGTCCCAAATGGTTGGGCAGGGCTGGGTGTCCTGCTAGAAGAAGGATTTAAGTACTGGGTGTCTCTCTCTCAGCTGGAGGGGAGGAAAGAGAGGAAAAACAAGGTTTGCATAATGGGGTGGGGCGGATATTGAAGATGGGTGGCAGCATGAGCAGTCAGGCACATAGCAACATGGACTCCACCCAGAAAGCTCTGGAGCAGCACAGAGGAAATGGGGTCAGGCTTGGGTGGGGTCCACAGGGCAGCAGAATATGATATGCTTACATGATAGTGAGATTCACGCTGGTTTGTTTCAGTACTCTTATAATCTCCTACAATCTCGCTAACATGGAAGCATATAACAGTTTGCTACCCTCTCACAGCCTGTTACATTAACACTTCAAGCACATTAATGGCCAATATTCTGAAATGCACTAGGCAGTGTTTTAAAACACAAGCAAATAGCTGCAAATAAATGTCTTTGTCATGGGCAGTGACAGCTGGAAACACAATGGACATTGCACACTTTCACTTGAACATGCATACTCTCGTACAGGTTGCCAGGGGGAGGTGGAAGGGGGTGTGCCCTTCTCCACGGCTCTGTCTCTGGCAGAGTTACCATGGAAACAGGCTATGGCTGGAAACAACAGGAGAAAGAAATCATGGGGTTTGCTTCACTACCTCTTGTGAACTCTGGTTTTATCATTGCCTTTAAATGGACATTTTTGGGAATGGCCAGGTCAACTCTGTAGGTAGAATGGAAGGATTATGGTACAGATTATGGTTTCATTTGTGTAGATGGTCCAATATCTCACCATGTGCAGAATACAAGTGCTGTTTTTTAATTCAGAACACATGCTTATTAAATAAATGACGTTTTTTTTTAAAAGTTAAGGTAGTTTCCTTCCTGATCCAAGAGTAATCAAGTGAATTTAAGAGTGTACAGATAGTAGAGTGTTATACTACAATTTATCATGTTGTAAATGCAGAAGTTAGTATTGTGAATCGTTTTGGGTTATTTTACATACGTGGCTGTAACTAAATTGTGTCTAGACTGAGTGGATGGAATAGAGGAGGAGAAAAACACTCCAGACTCTTGTAATAAATCCAGTTCATCTTTCATTGAAATTGTTTTATCACTTCTGCTTAGGGTTTCCAACACCCTGAAGTGGATGTTACTACACTACACTTACAGAAAGCGAACCGGAACCGTTTGCAATGAGCTGAGATCTTTGTGATCAAACACGTTAACTATCACATTCACCAGTCTTACCTGCAATGCTGTTCCAGACCAACATGGCTGACTTGCTTCCTCAGAACCCAAGAGGAGATATTTTGAAGAATACTAATGCTGCTGGTTTTCTGATATCATGAAAGTGAATGGAGACCGGAGATGTCATTCTGTGACACAGTAGCGTTATATTTTCTTTGGTGTCCCACAGAAGGTAGTTGAAATCTAAGCAATGTAGGTCTAAAAAATAAGTATTATTTGTACTGTATACACCCATCATTCATATACAAATTAATGTCCACCGCCCAAACGATAAAGGACAAGTGACAGTATAACGGTGTTGTCTTTAGACACTCTGGGTGGAGAAATCTGTGATAGTGTGTTAATCACCTGTTCTGGTGACATACCCAGAGGACACACTGCCCTAGGCTGGCTGCGAGACAGCACAAGCACTTCTGATCTGGGATCAGGTCTGACAAGACTGCTGAGAGAGCAGCGAATTAGAACCGTAGCCCTTCGGCTCAGGCTAACCCGCAGTATTAACAAAGCTAGTAAAGTTGTTCATTTCTGGGAGGGATGACATGCAGTAGTAATCAGAGACCGGTGTTGTGTGACAGCCAGTCTAAGGCACTGGAATTCCGCACGGCATACAAAGGTGTGTTTCAATTAAACATATTTATTTGGTGACAAATGACAAAGTCACGTACATGGGTACACAAACAGGCACACGCCACAGTTGAGTCATACACTAGTCAAATAACTCCTGTCATAGGATCACATTATGTTCTAACCAGGTGCCACGTGACAGAGCAACAAAAGATGCATCCTATGTCATCCTACGTTAATCTGAGTTTTCGTCTTATCCAGCTGAGACCACAACAAGGCACTTTGCCAGTCACTTGGTCCCTGCCAATCACTTAAATCCACTCGACAGCCCAGCCTAAAGTGAAATCTCATTGGTCCAAAATCCCTCTTCACAATGTCAGATACGTTCTGATTGGCTGTTGTGTTGTATTGGACAAAGAAAAGTTGCTGTGTGCTGAATGAGATGTGGTTTTCATTTCTGTCTAAGCCATGTGGCATATTGTGAGCTTCTGAATTAGACTGAGATTTGAGAATGACCTCGGGCAGTACGCATATCATAGTCGTGTAACTAACCTACTCTTTTGTTGTCCCCCCGCGGCAGCACAAACAGGCCCCAATGGCCTGTCGCCAAGACAAATCAAAAGTGACAGCGATGATGACGACCTGCCAAACGTGACCTTGGACAGTGTTAATGAAACAGGATCCACCGCGCTGTCTATAGCACGAGCAGTGCAGGAGTGAGTATTCTCTATCAGTCTCATTTCTCTAGCACACAGTATATAGCCCTTCTGGCTACCTATAGCACAGTACATTCATAGTTTTAACATAGTTTGGTAGCTAATAGTTAAAGCTGCAATCTATGACTTTTTTCGCTACCTCACTTTCTCGCATCTGTTTAAGATATAAAGTTGCAGGTTTCTTTACGTACTTTTCTTCACATATGTTGAAGTGAAATGAAGAAATTGGACCTGACAGCTCAAATTATAACTCATTATTATAAACTTACTGTTGGGAATCGGGTTAAAGTAAGGAGAGTGTGATGAACACTGATATGTCATGTACCTGCTTAAAAACTGATTTTGGTTTTTAACTCGGTTACGGATTGCAACTTTAATTCACAGGTAATGTACACTGTAGTGCTACCAAAGAACATTTTTGTGTGTCATTTATATATCCTGCTTTGTATTTAGATTCAACTCAATATTGCTTGGCCTATAGTTCAACTGGTCGAGCATGTGGCGCTAACAATGCCAAGGTCACGGGTTCGATTCCCAGTGAACACGTAAATGGATAAAATGTGATAATACACTTGAAATGCCCTGTAGGTTGATTCGGATAAAAGCGTCTGCTAAATGCAAAAATGCAAATGTAACCTTTTATCACATGAGCTTTCCGAGGAGGTTTCTGAGGGGACCTACGGTACCGTCTTTTAAATACCAGCTCTTCTCTTAAGCTCCAAGCCTTTTGTCTCTGGTAACATTAGCCGTCATCTTCCTTTCCTGGCGTCACAACACCATGTGTCCACCCTCAGATGAGGTAGTCCTCCCATTAAAGACAGTGACATGATCAAAACCAGAAGAGTCTCTCAGCACGCTCAAGCCTGCAGGCTGTAAAATTAAAAAGAAACAAGTAAGGTCTTCTTCCAAATAGCCAGACTTTTCCATGAGCCAGCCCCCTACCAGCTCTGTCCTCCGCCTGTTATTTAAGCAAAGGGTTTGGAAAGTATTCCAGGATTCCTCTGTATGTCAGAACTCCTGGACTGACACACTGTAAATGTTTCGCTGTGCTGTGAGCATGCTGGGGACAAACAGAGCGAGGACTTTGCCCTCCAGTGCAGTAAAATGCCAAAACACAGTTTAACCACGTTTTCAGGAATGGTGTTATTGAAGAGCAGCTTATGGCTGTTTAGAGAGAGAGAGAGAGAGAGAGAGAGAGACGGGCAGAGAAAGAGGGCACGTATGCAGCTGTGTTCATTCTAGCATGTAAAATAAGATAACGCAGTGGCCATTGTAGCCACAAGAATAACAGTGATAGCACAGCAGACTTAACGGATGGGAACAAATAAGCGTTTATCACATCAAAGAAGTGTTTGAGGAAGAATACTGTAATTAAATTGGGTCATTGTTTTAGCGCAGGACTTGAACCACAAAACAACGATGGCTGCCACGTTTTTAAAGGCTAGCCTGTAAATTAAGAGCAGCATACAAGAGACTACAGTGTCCGACTGTAGGAATAATATCTTGTCATTTCCCCCCGGCTCTGATAGGATGAATTTGTGGGCGCAGAGGTCGGCCGGGCCACTGCAGGGCCCCTTGGGACTAAAATAAACCCCTCGGCTCAAAGACCTGTCAGAGCCCAAAATGAGTCAGTCTCCGCTATAAGACCGTCCTCACCACCAGACAGGCCAATTTAGGAGAGCGATAAGTGCCAGCTCTGCACTTAATTGAAATGTCCACGTGGCTGAAGAGATTGTGTATGGCATATGGCGGCACTCTGAACGAGAGACCAGATGCCATTATCTGCAGTCATTTGTTCAGAGTTAAGTTGCTGATATCAGTTTCAGAGAGTGTATACCTGAACACAGGCTATAACTTTTACATCTCTGAGGGAACTTAAAGCGATCAATGTGTCTAGATGGGTTTCTGTGTCATGTGCTTCAAGTACAGCTTCTTTTGTCTCAAATCCCTAAGGTAAAACAGGCAATTGTTAAAGTGGCCCCAGACGGTTCTTTTGGGTCCTTTGAGTCCCCTGGGCTAGTCGGTCAAACATGCTTTCGGTCACAGAAACATACTCTGTGTATTCTTGCATTACTGTGGCAGCAAGAAACTCAAGTAACTAGCTGGTTAGCAAGAAGCACTTGTGTTTGTGAATTTGAGTAAAGTATGATTTAGGCCTTATTCCCTCTATGTGGCTATTCAGAAGTGCTCTTGCTGGGTTCAGAGGATCTCAACTCTGAATAACTGGACTCTCAGTGAAGTGTCATTCTGGACTGCACTGGAGCTGCAGTAATCTCACCCTCTCTCCCCGGTTCTGCTCTGTGCAGCCTGCTTTCTCTGTGCGATTCCTAGATGAGGCGCAGGGCTTGTTGTGACACATGTTTAGGAGAGAGAACTAGAGAACACCACGAGTCCCTAGCAGAGCCCTCTGCCCAGGTGACTTTGAAGTGAATGCAGAAGCCAGAGGAACAATGGCTCAATTTAAAGCGATTCGAAACATATTTCAGAACACATTCTCTGTAGCCCTTCATGCCTGTGCGGAGAGCAGTTTATTGTGTAACCAAAACCTCTGACAATAACCAGATAAAATAGAGAAGAAATGTGACCAGGAAGTAAATGATTACACTGTATAGCATGAAATGCAGTGGCGACTTCGTATTTAAAATGTTTGTGCTCCCAGCAGCTCACAATCAGAGATTAATTACCAGTAAAAATCAGCAATCGCTCTTAATAAACGTTTAGTAATCCAGTATTGTATCGAAAGAGACCTACAATCAATAATAGTTTTATAAATAAACAATGCATGCATCATGTGTCTTTTCTTCGTTTATGCAATGTTTATTTTTGCTGATATCTGATAGTTCCAAAAGCTGATTAATCGTCAGTCTGACGGCTAATAAATCGGTCGACCTCCACTTGACGCAGTTTTTTTTTGAGACAGATCGTCCATCACGCTAAAGAGACTAAGTGTCAGTACCTGTCAGGTGAATCGGTGTCATTTTCCCTGATTCGGACTACTGTATGGTTATTTATGTGAGGGGCGTCCCTTCTGAAATATATCAGACTGTAAACATCCTGTGAGAGCTCGCCACCGAAACTCTTTCCACTGTAAATCCTGTCACTCCCTTCACAGCCCCCCTCTCCCTGTGAGCGCTCCTTCCCCTCCCCATTTTTATCTCACCACTAACTTTCATGCTTGCATGAAGCTCTCTCTCTCTCTCTCTCTCTCTCACACACACTATTACACTCTCTTTGTAACTCTCTCGCTCTCTTTTAGTTTCACAAGAGACAGTTTGGCTCATTGCCTCTTTCTCTGCTTCTCTTTGTCTCCACTTCTCAATTTCACTTCTCCCCTCCTGTTTGTCTCTCTCCCTCTCTTTCTCTCTCTGTCTCTCTCTCTCTTTCACTCCCTGCGTGCGTTAGCTTCAGGCAGTGAGAGAGTTCAGCCTCATTTCTGACACATTGGCTCATTTCCGCTAGGCCTTCGCTTGGCGGCATGCCAACACCAACAGGTGATCCCAGGAGCAAGGGAAGAAACAGGAAGTGGGCTGCGTGTGGTGGAGACAGTTCACTGGAGGGGTTGTCTGACCAAACCTCTCTTGGCCCTCACTGCTAGGCCCAGCCCAGCCCATGCCAATCAGCAAAGCAGGGGATATAGAGCTCTTATTCCCTTAGAAGGGAAGGAGAGACCGGACAATCTACTGCAATTAGGTCCTCCACTGTCTCTTCCTATGGGAGAAATGAAATAAATGACTTCATGCTTTTCGCTCTTTCACTTCCAGACTCATGCACACAAACACACAGCATGTCCTCACACTGACGTGGCTGTTCGCTCTTCCAGCAGTTCAGTGAGCTCATTGGTCGATATCCCGTACAAATCTTCTCAATGAGTGCCAGTTGAACAGTCTCTGTTGAAAGCAGGCCCACCGTCTGGAACGTCAGTAATTAATTTCCCCACAGCAGTCATAGGAGACAGCATGTTAATACTGTACAGTTTTGTTCATCTGATCCTTTAATACAGTGTAATATTGATTTGGAATAAGATCTTCCAGATTGGAATCGGCGTGTAAAGGCACTTTCTCGCTTTTCACTAACCGATAAGTTTACTAACTAACATAAAAAAATGCAGTGTACTGTTAAAATTATGCCTTGTTTTGTAAGAAAAACCTCATGATTTCAGCCTCTGACAAGTTGTATCTGCAAAGTGCATGCAGGCCTATAGCGTCATCTAGTGATATATTTGACATATAACATTTGTGAAATGAGTTCATTAGATCGTCTGTTTGGTGTTATTGTTGTGAGTTCGTGCAAACGTATTGAAATGTAATAATTTGACAAAATAGTATACAGAACAAGGAAAATATGTAAATTTTTATATACAGTGTACAAATATATGAGTTAGGAGAAAAACGTGTCAGTTTACTTAACTGTTGCAGATTTGTAAAGATTTTTTTGAGTTTTCAAAGAACCGGTAGAAACACAAAATAAACCCGCGGACTGTACCTTTGAGTTTGATTACATAAAGCAAGAGACACAGAAAATACATACATTTCAGTGTTCACTGGAAATCTCACCCATGACCAGCAGTTTACCATAATGGTGATTTAGTATCACCTGTAACAAAGATAATTAATATTTTATTATGGTACCGGATAATTGTGTCACAAACTAACAATGGAAAGCCGTCCGTAACACGATAGATTTTAGGTTGTACCTTAAACTGTTGTTGTTTTCTGTCATATTACCACATGGTGGCAGCAGTGAGCCCCAACAGTATGTGTGAGAAAATATTGTCACGTATTTGCTTGAAATGCCCAGTTCAGCGTGATTAAATGTACCCTGTTTCCCTCAGTTCCATGTCACCGTTTAGTATTGAGAGCATTCGCCGGCCACAGCCTCCTGAATCTCCAGACTCCAAGAAGAGACGCATCCACAGGTGTGACTTCGCAGGCTGTAATAAAGTTTATACGAAGAGCTCTCACTTAAAGGCCCACCGGAGGACACACACAGGTTAGTCTACACTCAAGATACACTCTAGACATCTTCATTCTCATTTCACACTCATGCTGGTTAACCAGTCTTGATTGATTTACATTCCCAGCTAACAGGGAGCGTTCTCAGAACGTTGGCTAACGTTCTCCTAAAGTTCTTTAAAAACATTTTGCAGTAACATTAGTAGAACGTTTTCGAACACGTCAAAACGCTGTTCCTAAGTGGTTAGCGCAACTAGAAAAGTTTCAATAACGTTATTATAACCAAGCAACGACGTTAAGACAGCATATAAAAAACTAAATGCTTCCTAGAATGTTTAAAATGGCATTAAAAGATTTTGTTACTTGATGGAAATGTTTAGGAACATGTTCTTCCAACCTAAAATTGTTAGCTGGGTTCTCAGTCATGATTGATTTACATTGGCAGTTATTCCCCTTACGGATGGTGTATTATCTCCACCAGGTGAGAAGCCATACAAGTGCACCTGGGAGGGCTGCACATGGAAGTTTGCCCGCTCAGATGAGTTGACGCGGCATTACCGAAAACACACCGGGGTCAAACCCTTTAAGTGCGGGGACTGCGATCGAAGCTTCTCCCGCTCAGACCATCTGGCCCTGCATCGCCGCAGACACATGCTGGTCTGAACCGTGTCACCTGTCCACCTCACACCTACCTACACACACACAAACACACACAGAGGAGAGCTGGATCTCCCCCAGTGGTGTTCGGCTGGGCTGGACACCACAGACACGGTCATCCCTACCTGAGAGAGAAGATAAAAGAAATACGATGATTTCCACAAATCCGCAGAGCTAAACACGGTCCATAGGAATGAAGGAGGCTAATCTACAGGTCGTCTTGAAATCTGGAGCCCAGGATGTTCCTATCTCAAACACTGCTTGATTGCATCATGTCTGTTTGAAAAAAGTCACTTGTACAGATGGTTTGTTTTCCGGTTTGTCTTTCTGATTCATCCTTGCGTTCATGTTTTAAAACGGCTGCTTTCTAAGCCAGCTTCTACAATGTGAAGACATACAGAAAGGAATGCCTACAGTTGGTGATCTGGTCTGGGCTGCACCTCGGCCAGATGGTGGCCAGGTTTACATGGTGATGAGGGCAAATCGGAAAGCTGTCCGTAAATAGTACGGTTGCACAATTTTTAGCATTCACCTTTTTATGGAAAGTCATAAGCCAGGAGGATCTTGGAGGAATCTGGAGGTTGTGATGATGGATGAGAGACTTTAAACCAGTGATTCAGGTGATACGCACCAGCGAACACGATCACACATACAAACGACATATCAACGTTTTTGTTTAGGTTCTTTGTATCTTCTGTTCCCCCAGATTGGAAATTGTTGATACGCTTTGGGTACATATTGAATTTGATTTCTGAATTAAACAGATAAACACAGTTTTATTATAATTAGAGTAATGTTAGTCAATCCGGGCAATGAGGGTCTACGCAGAAAGATAATGCAAGGCAGAATAGCAATATACTTTTCATTCGGAGTTCCTGGGAAGAGCTTGCTTGGTCCTCTCTCTGGTTATTGTATCAGGTGGCTTTGAAACATGGACAAAATTTTCGATTTCTACCAGTGCCACTTAGTTTTCTATCATTCAAATACCTCTTCTATTTATAGTGGATTTCTAGCTACCACATTTCGGAGGTGTCGTAACTTTATAGAATATGCAGAGGAAGTCTCTTGAAGGTCATCTGTGTTTTCCTTTCTTTGTAAGATATGAGGCTCAGAGCCACTCAGCTGCATCGGTCAGTCCCACAGCTTTGCCCAAATGTGAGAAATTTGGCTCTTTACCCTGTATTTACCACAGATTCAGCAAGTTATCACCCTGCGTTCTGTGTGAAATGCATCAGGTAGTTTTTTAAACAACAGCACATGCGTTTGCCTTCATTGTTAATTATGTTCTTTTGGTATCAGTATCAGATCAATTTAACAATTCCCAAAGTCACCAGTAGAGGGCAGTCAGTGGGGTGAGTTTCAAGACAGACTGTCTGGAGTGCTTCGTGTTTGGTGTATTTCATGTTTTTCCTTCATGCTTTATGCACTCATGCTCCAGTGTTGGAAAGATATAAAGAGATTAAATTATTTACTGAGCCATATTCATTGTAATTAGAATCCGTACTAATTTCAGTATCTATCTGTATATTTCTACATACACTACAAACCAAGATACTCAAAAAAAGCAATACAACCCATTTGTGAATACAACTAATGCTTTTACATACTGTACCCAGCTGTAAGTTTATTAGTGTGACATTTGTGTGGAGTATGGTATATATACTATATATTCATGGATTCTAACAGGAGAGCTGTCACATAAGCTGTCATCTGCCCTAGTGATCCATCAGCACTTTTAAGTGGCCACAAAAAGCCGCCACGTTCACTTCTCAGATGATGAGACATTACGAGAATTTAAAGCCACTTTACGGTCTGCCTGTGCGTGCACGGGCCGTGCTGAATAAATCTACAATCGGTCACCGTTGCTGGGACATCCACATCCTTTGTGTCATCAACAAATGGAGATTCAAGGCAAACGTTGTGAAACGCTGTACAAGGAAACGTCAACGAATCCACAGGAAAAGCAACAGTTTTTACTTTGTAACACGTAGTCCAGTAGAGATGTAACAAGACCAATCCGTTTCTAGCTTCTGTTTGTTTGTATTTTCTGAAGTATTACGATCAACCGTGTTTTATGTTCTTCAGTATGTATTTGTGTACACATGCGTGCATTCTGTTGTATATGGGCTTGAACATAACATGCGCACCTTGTTTTTATGAAGTACGGAAGTAATTATTTTAAAATAGACATGACATTAATCCCCATTGTATCTGATCATGATATTCTGTATTTTTGAGTCTGTAAGGTGGGACACTTCATCCACATATGACTATTTTCTGTACACACAAAATACTTTTAAAAATGTTGTAATATATTTGCAAGTGAAATGATATCGCTCCGTTTTACAGGCTGTAAATACCTATTAAAATAGGGATTTTTTAAAACACAAGGGATAATCTTTATACATATGCAGATTTTTTCAGAGACGCTCGTCTAGTTAATATAATACAACGTGTTCAGTTGGGTTGTGTTTAACGCACATGTAGTTGCATGCGTTATTTTTTTTTGAAACAATCAAATCAAAGGTTTAGCCCATCACAGTATTCGGGCAGTCCTGCCTTCTTATAGTATATTTAGATGGTCATTTTTAGATGGCAAATCTTTCAGTGTTTTTATACTGATTCTATCAAATGTGAATAAAGCGTAAACCCAATGAAATGAGACGGCCCTGCACAGTATTCAAGAGTCATCGACAACAAATTTACAAACGTGTTTATTCCTACGCCAATACGATTTCAGTTCGTTAAGCTAAAACAAAAGTGAGTTTTACCAATTATACATCACTTACCCCTCCCTCCTCCCTGGCATTCTCATGTTTTTGAGGCATAATTTTGTAAAGGCAAACAGGGTCAAAGTTATGCAATAATAACGGAGTGCCTAGTATTATAAACATTATCTCGCACAGGAAGTGTGTTCACAAATCGGTGTTCTGAAAACCAGAGCACACCGAGCGGCCTGGTTTAAACGCAACACGCAAACACAACACAAAACAATCTGTTCCTTTTTACTGCACTGAGCCTTATGTACGTTTTGGAACAACATTTTTGGGCATCTGAAGGTGAAGCTGTGAAAAATATCCCAGTTCGTGTTTGTTAAACATTCTGTACTCTTATGAACGCCGCATTAGATTTGTATTGCGTTACCCCGTGGAAGGTCACATTTGCTTAATGAACAGGACTCTGGTTTACCTTTGACTTTACAAAGACACATGAACGTATTGTTTGGTTTCGGGCATCCCCAGTTATGGAAAAAGAGCGTCACAGGAACTGAATGTTAAGATACTGATGGCGCAGTGTTAGTTCTTTGGTAATTCCGTTGTGAGCAGCAAATCTCTGTAAAATATTGCCTTCCTTTCTATATTTACTTTACTTTGGAATCAAAATATTTACTCCATTGCCTTTGTTTCCTTGTTGATATTCTGTAATTATCTTTCTTGTATTTATGTATAGTGTGTTTATTGTATATATATTCAGAGCGTTTTTGGTTTTACTGTAAAGTTGTGATATTTTACCCTGCTAAACTTCAAGGGAAGTCCCTTTACATTGAATCCTGTTGGAGGAAGTCACGTCCCATTCGTTTCAAAGGTTGGAAGTGTTTTGCAGCTTTATTTTGGCTCTTCGGAAGTTGTCTAAATATTCTGTGATTTTTGCTATTCTCTGTATTTTCATTTTCCAGAAGATTGAGCTGTGAATTAAAGTTGAGGTTACACATTACTCTTGTTTGATAATCTAATCGGAGGCATGGAAGTTAATAAACTTGCATTTTGTATGGAACATATCTGCATAACCTCTTTCCACTTACTGCCATGTACTTTACGAAGACAGCGTAAAAAAAGAAAGGGGCGTGGCCTAATATCATGGACCGCCCACCTGGCCTGACCCGGCAGTTCTTGTGTACAATGAGGTTGGCTCATGACTCAAACATGATGCGGGAAGACGCTAATGATGTGAAAAGTAAACACATAAGCACCCATAACAAATGAATGTATTGTGTTATATTAATACTTTAATAATTGTGTTTAATAGTTTAAAATTGACATAATTTTAAAGACAGATGAACACCAGATACATATGTGGAATTACTACAACTGCACCCTGTCAAAAATGTCTTCACTGTTATTGCCTTCATACAGTGCTAATGTTATTTGTTGGGAATAACTCGTGTTTTCTCTTAATGATATAAAGAATATCTCAGTAAGCATATAAGTGCTTTCAGCAAATGGCATTCACTTAAGAGCATCACAGCTGAGCTACTGTTTGATCCATACTCTCATCTGCAAAGATCATCTAAATGTCAGGTCAAATAGTGAATTAAACTATTGTTCCTTTCCATGAAAAAAATAAATGAGTTTCCTATTGACATGAGGCATTTCAAAGAAACACGAAGGCGTGGGCTCGGCGATAACAATCTTCCTCGGAGACAAAGCAGTTGGGGTGATTCTTGTCATGTTTAACAAGGATTATATTACATAAAGAAAAAGAAATTCTTAAAGTTGCTACCTGACAATCCCGAAGCATCACCGCGTTTGGCCAGACGGTCTTCTCGTTTATGTGCGTTCTTAATATTCAGCGATCGTGCTAAACCTCAGCTGTTCTTGAAATTAAGTAGCCCTAACAAGCAAACCCCCACATAGTAAAACCCACACCATAAAC
>JAZGTJ010006937.1:0-23887 GCA_036877575.1 Botia almorhae
ATTGATTAATATTCAATCTAAAGAGTTTCTTTTGTATGTTTCATTGCTGGATTTGTTGTACTGCTGGATGTACAAATTGTAAAGCAAATAGCAGGGAAGTTGACGCAAGAGAAAACAGGGTGTGCCATGATGACATCATCAGGAGTGGACGTGACGCATCATCACTAATGGACGTATTGATGAGCCCCATACTGTAATACCTTAGGCATAGTAACCCTCATTCAAGAGGGAGAAAATACGAGGCGTGAGGTGTTTTTAGATGATGTATATTCATTCTGTTGTTCCCATGCCTTCTGCCGGCTGTTTCCTCACCATGTGAAAAGCACATGATCATTTGCAGTGCCTCAGCTGAGATCAGAACATCACTTACTCTGCTTCACATCTCAAATTATTGGGCATGGTTCAATTTTAATGGCTTTATTAATAAAACATGTAAAGGAGAAAATCCTGGGCAGTCGTTTTTAATGTAACTGTGTTGCAACACAAGGATTTGTGTTTCATTAACAAAAGCCAAATTCTCGACATGACATTAAAAATTGACTTTTTACTTCCTAAAATTACAATCCTGGTCTCATGGTGCATATCATTATAAATGAGCTGATGTTTGTCTTCATAATCTTTGGTCAGAATTGAACCAGCCTTCTTTTTCAGCTGACATCACACCCCTCCAATCAGATGCCCCCGTACTGCTAATTAAAGACGCTGGTAATAAGACTCATTAATCTCTGCACCATTAACTCCCTACAAAGCTGATAAACTAGTAGATAATGTTAAAATCATGGCTGTCACTGAGCGTGAACCAGAGCCCCTGCGCCCTGAACATACCCACATCCTTTGAACACAAAGTTCTGTGCGTAACATGCCAAAAAAAACAGACACAAGCATAATTAGGCAGAAATGTAGTTCATGAGTAAACTAGAGTCACATGATCTAAAGACTCTTCCGCAATGATCTTTCCAAACCTGATCCATTTCATAATTCTTCCTCAAGAGCTTCATCATGCTGATTAAAGAAATAATTGTCTTTTCATCTCAGCTTGATCTCTGTACAGCATGTGCTGTAAGACTGTTACATATTTTAGCTGGAAGTTTAACTTGCTGTTA
This sequence comes from Botia almorhae, assembly GCA_036877575.1. Lineage (NCBI taxonomy): Eukaryota > Metazoa > Chordata > Actinopteri > Cypriniformes > Botiidae > Botia > Botia almorhae. The sequence continues at coordinate 1,104 of JAZGTJ010006937.1, forward strand.
TTTGTATGGTTATTCATCTTATTAGTGTTTCTGGAAGATGGATTTGCTCACGTGAGGACTCTAGTTAAGTGCTGTATGTGTGTTAGTGAGGTAATGTCAAGCAGGCTGGTGTGTGTTCACAGAATGACGAACCCTTGCAGTAGATTTCACCCTCTTTCTCCATCTGAGTGGTCGACTCCAAACTCTTCCCACATTTGGCACATCTGAAGCAGTTCTTGTGCCACGACTGAAGAGAGACAGCAGCAGAGATCAGTCACTGCAGGTCATGTGTTAATATCATCTAGATAACAGCTGACTGCTGATCCTGCTAGAAGAGCGTGTCTGCCAGCAGATCTCTACAGACATCTGGAAACCCTCATGAGAACCTCAGATGAAAACTGTCAACAGAACCACTGACACATCTGGGCTGAACTTTAGAGGCCCATTCAGAAATGTCTCTGTTCACGTGATTACGTGGCATCTGCCAGACTTACACAGTGTCTCAAAGCAGTTTAACGCACACGGGTTCAGTAACTTTAAACACATCAGCACATTAACATGAATGGAAACTTCACATCTGCCGCTGTTTAGAAAACGTGTTTTAGTTCTGCGTGGTGTGTGTATCATAACACAGATTAGAAACACTTTCTCTAGACAGAGAGCTGTATGTGAATGTTGTTTAATGTTCCTTGTGCCTGTGTTTCTTCAGCTGTCTGTTATATTCCAGCACACTGTAAACTTCTGCAAACCACCTGGTGCTTCATCATTATATGGAAGGGGCGTGGCTTAATAACCCCACCCTCACCCTGAGGGCGTCACCTGAGGGCAGGTGTCTAGAATCAAGCTTGGCATCAAAGCGAAACTGATTTTATGATGCGCTCAGATTATTGGAAACCCATAAAACAACGTTTGGATGCAGGCAGCAAAAGAAACGTTTATTGATTTGTCAGTGAAAAACGTTGCGATACTGTCACACTTCATTAGATGAATGTGTTGATGACCACATGACAAATTCAGACTTGTTAGATTGTTAAGATTGTTTCTTATAGATTGCGCTCAGAGCATCTGATTAAACTTGAGCTAAAGCTCTCATGTGTTTCTTACATCAGCACGTCTCATCATACAGTTGTTCATGTCTTTTACTCTCTTTAAAGCAACACAACAGATCTGGTACTGATTTCAGAATTTAGTTCAGCAACAGAAGAGAGAATATTTCTCCTTGAATTCACACGTGTGCGTTCCATATTTCTCATAACAATGCTTAATGTCATATTCACCCCTAAATGCTTGAGCCCAACAAAACTGACATCAAAAAGAAACTCTGCAGATGATGCGCCAGATTCCGATTTGTCAGGACGTGTGACACACACGCCACTGAGAATTCTGCAGCCAGCGGGAATGTCATGACATGAAACAGGGAAGAGTCACTCATCCAATCAAATACTTGAACTACACCTCTCGAGTATAATATTTCTAAGACTGTCATACAAAAACCTTCATGATACTGGTCCAATAAGAAACATGACGGATGGTCCAGAAATAATTCACACGCGTGCAGTGCAATCGTTTACCCTCGCGGAACTCAATTTAATTGGTCTGCAGCCGATCTCACATTAACACAAATTCTGTGGTCCATTTCTACAGCATCCGTTCATTACAGTCAGTCAGTGCGTCTGAATTCACACAGACCCTCTCTGGAATTATGAAAATGAACAGGAAAAAAACTGGTGAGGGAGGAATGAACAAGGAACAACTGAAGTGATTTCCATAGAAAAACACAAATAATGTGTTCATAACATTCAGGCTTAGAGAAGTCATTTTTTCAGGATGTTAGATGTTTCTCCTGTTTTGGATTCAGTGCAATGCATGGAACGATGCAAGGAGTCCTCAGGGTTGCTCTTCTTTGGGGATGTTTTGGGGAGTGCTGGAGGTTTAACTGGTGTCCATGGACTCCATGTTGGCGCTGGAGGAGTCTCTCTGGATGCTGTCAAAGATGGCGGCCAGCTCGGGGTTGGAGCTGATCTGGGACTGGAACTCACTCATTAGGGGGCTCTTCTCCGCCTCTGGGATGGTCAGCAGGGCCACCACCGCCCGCATGGCTGATCGCTTCAGCTCATCCTGCTTTTCAAACTCCTGCTTCACAGAGTTCGCCTTCACCTGCGGAGAAACGTGCGTTTACACACAATTTAATACAACTTGTGTTCCGGACCTCCACATTAGTACTGCGGTTTTAATATATATATATATATATATATATATATATATTAATATATGCTCATAAATAATATGAGCACCACAGATCACAATGGCAGTATCTGGTGATCCCAGCATCTGGTGATCCCAGCATCTGGTGATCCCAGCATCTGGTGATCCCAGCATCTGGTGATCCCAGCATCTGGTGATCCCAGCATCTGGTGATCCCAGCATCTGGTGATCCCAGCATCTGGTGATGTGGTCATGTGTTTGCTTTACCTTTGTGGTGCATGTGGCTCTGAGTGGCTCAACGAGTCTGTCCAGTCTCTGCAGCACTGCACTGGGACACAGAGAAGATAATCTGGCCAGCATGAGGAACGTCAGCATCTGTGAAAACATTCATGAAGAGGAAAGAAACATTAGAAACAGCAGCGCATGCATCACCAATCTCACCTGATGTTAGGAGTCCTGTGTACTCGTATTATACAGCTCGCTGCATGGGCTGTAAATCACTGAAAAACACCTCTGTCTCATGGCACACATTACCTTGATATCATAATGATCTTTCAGTCCATCTTCAACATGGTTTAGGAACTCAAAGATGTCCAGTCTGTCCAGGCAGCTGTCTAACAGAGTGTACATGCACTCAAACGCAGCCTTCCTGATGTCCAGTCCATCATCCACTGTGTGTTTGAACGGGCCCATCTCCACCTACAACGAAACATAGATTACTGAGCTCTGAGCATTCAGAAGTGATTGACAGAACGGCTCTGAAACGGCTCATTACCTCTCTGATCAGTTCCTTGCGCACTTTGGTCTCATTGTACAAATGAGGAAGAACAACATCCAACAGGTCTCGGATCAGTGAAGGTTTGTTATGGGCCGCTGAGTTGAAGGTGACCAGGGCAACTCTCCTCACATTGAGGTCTGGATCTTCCAACGTCTTCAAGAAATCACCTAAAATATTCCAAGAAAATTTCATTGTGAATAAAAACTGAGAATACTGAATACACACTGAATTTGGTTCCTTGGCCTAAAGAGTGTTTTGAGCAGGTGAATGGTGCTTTCAAAGCTCCTCTGATTCATCCGTCTGATTACTCAATTATACATCCACACAACAGCAGGAGAATCTGATGAAAGCACTCGCCTATGCAGTTTTTCAGAAGGGGGTCAATCGTCTGGGGATGATCAGAGATTGTGAATTTAACAGCTGTAACGACTGAACTCCTGGCATACGACGATCCTGGAATAAAAGAGAAGATTCAGTCAGAGATGTACATGAAATAACAGCCGATCTCAAACTCCAGAGGAATGTGTGGAAGCAGACGGAGTTGGAGGATCACCTGATAACAGATAACCCTTCAGCCGGGGCAGAAGAGTCTCTGGATCAATGAGGGTTAACTTGCCCAGACATTCAGCTACAACATTCCTGGTGCCTTCTTCAGTACACTCGCAGTGTTTGAGCAGCAGCGTCCACACGCTCTCCACGTACGGTTTGAGTCCCGCCACTGAGGCCGAGCTGATGATCTCCTTCAGCGAGTGTAATAGCAGGTACTGTCTCTTGGGCTGGCTGGAGATCTCCTGCAGGACGAAGGGGAGATACTCCGGGAGGTTGCCCACGCTGATGCTGCCTAACGCGTACGAGGCTGCAGACTTCACCTCTTCACTGGCCGATGAGAACGCGCCCAGAATGACGGTTTTCAGCTCCGGCTGCCCGCTAAGATCCACATGATGGCCGACCTCCCCGAGTGACAGCAGAGCCAGCAGACGGATGGAGTCGGTGGAGCGCGAGTTCTTCACGTCCTGGATGAACTGACCCACCACCGCAGGTCCTTCTTTGGGGCAGGCGCGTGTCAGAGCAGCCACACACTTGGCGATGGAGTAATACGACTGCTTGTGGTTAAGAGCGGCACTCTGGGCGTACACTGGACCTGTTAGCATTCGCAGCAAGTCCATGTAGCCCAGACTGGCTGTTCCCGTAGCAACAAGCGCCTGGAAGAACTCCAGCATGGCACTGAGAGCGCCGCCCTGCAGCAGAGGCGAGCGGACCAACGCGATGAGCTCAGGCAGGATGGAGCCGCTGATCTTAGACAGCGAGTCTGGATGCACCCGCGCAAGCGTGGTCAGGAAACTGATGGCCATCTGAGACACATGCATGTCACTCTCACTGATGAGAGCCGGCAGTTCGGCCAGCACAGCATCGATCATGGTGGGCGTCACACTGTCACTGTAGTTCTTCATCAGAATGTCCAGAGCTGCTAGCGTGCTTAGCTTCAGAGCTCGCTGGTTCTTCCGCAGGAAGGAGGCAAGAATGGGAACAGCCTCATCTAAGATGGGCCTCAGGTTGATTTTTAGAGGCGAGCCTGCGATGAGCGTCAGTGCTTTGACGGTGGTCAGCCGCGTTATCTCGTTCTTCAGACGCTCCAGGAAGATCTGAAGAGTGCCCGGCAGGTCCGCACCCAGACTGTCACCAAGGTTACAGATAATCTGACCCATACAGGAAATGGCTCGCTCTTTAACCTCCTGGTCAATGTCTGCAGCCTTCAGCCGTTTGATGGTGCAGGAGAAGAGATCGCTGATGTAGGGCGAGGCGTCGAAAGCGTCGCTCTGATCCAGAGGTCTGATGACTTTGACCAGCTGCTGGGTGACCAGCAGAGCTTCAGAGGTGATCTTATAAAACGGATCGCCCACACAGGAAACCACGGGGGGAACGATGGCCTGAACGTGCGGGTGGAAGACCTGAGGCTGATGGTTGCACAGGATCACATACAAGCAGGACAGAGCGTCTATCTTCAGATTGGAAGAGCTGGACTTATCATTCAGAGAAAATATGATTCCTGGCACAAGAAGAAAGTACAGGTTAAACCCTCAGTGATGTTACAGATGTGACATGAGGTGTGTGGTGAGGCGCTGGATCACACCTGGGATGAGAACGGGAATGTGCTGCGTCAGGGCTCCTGGCAGCACGTTCACCAGCTCTGTCAGCATGTTGAAACAGCACTGTCGGGTCTTCACACTCTTCTCCTTCATCTGCTTGTGCAGAGCCTTCACAATCATAGACACCTGCAGAAGAACATGTGATGTCTTGTGCTGACCATCCACATAAACATCGACTCATTAGAAAGTCGAAAGAATGTGACTCTCACATCTGTGATACATCTCCTCTTTAAAAACAATGACACCTCACTCTGGAGCTGTGATACATGTAGTGTCAAATACTGTATTGCCTTCACTGAAGGCCAAATGGCCAAATCAACAGCTGAAACGACTCAGTTTGAGGTCAGATGGAAATCAAGCGTGTTTTTCTCACCTGACTTTGAAGCATCGTGAGGGGAGTTTCTCCCTGTTCCATAGCATCCGGATCACACAGCCAGCTCTGGGCCGGCCGCGTCTGCTTCAGCAGCGATAGGTAAGCGTGGAAAACATCAGCTTTGACGTTTTCTTCTCGTTCTTTGAAGCGAGCGATGAGCGCTGGAGACACGGTGCGATAGAACTCAGGTAACATCTCGTGTCTGGTGCTCACCACTGCGTCCAGACACTTCGCCGCCGCTCTCCTCACTTTCCAGCTCATGTCGTCATCATCACTGTACTCGTCATCACTTCCTGTTTGGATCACATGGGTCAGGTGACATCACAGGCAGAGGCAACCACAGCTGGCATTTTATACATCATGATGCAGCTAAACCACCCATACGTGTCAGGAGAAAAATCCTAAAAAATCCTTTTATTGGATAATGATAAGAAACGAGCCACATCTCATACCTTGATAATCTTCATCCACACCGTCAGCATCCATCGCGTTCTCATCTTCATCCTCATCATCGTAGTTGTAGTTGGGGTCATAGGTCAAGTACTTCAGACAGATGCTAATGACTGTGGGGACGTGCGGGTAGACTTCTTTTGGACACCTGTGAATCAGAGGATGGAAATAATGAATGATACCTCAATAAAAACACTAGACACTAAAGAACAGAAGAACTCAAATGAAGATGCCAGGAGAAGACTGGAGGAACTCTCTCACATCTCCACCAGCCAGTGGTCTTCACACTAACCTCCTGACAAAAGACTCAAATGCCTGGATGCAGTACTCCCTCAGTTCATCATCATCAACACTGCAGAACTTCACCACCAGTGGAATGATCTTCTCCAGGTACTCGCCTGCAGAGATGGGACCACCATTAGCATGATACGTCATATTTACTCCACACAATGCTAGCAGATGTCTCATCCACTTTCCCTCTGTAAATCAAACTGAAACAGTAACTGAGCAGAGGTCTGATGACATGAAGATAACGGAGGTCCTCACCGATTCTGTGGCCAGCCTGTCTGCTGATGGCAGCAATACACTGGATGTAAGTGCGTGTGGTGGACATGGACTCGTTGCGCGAGAGTTCGGACAGTAAGTGCTCAATCAGGTCGATGAAGACCAAGTTTCCACAGCTCATGACCAGATGTCCCAGAGCGATGATGGTTCTCTTCCTCACGGCCAGGCGTGGACTCGTCAGCTGAGGCAGCAGACAGCTCAGAATGGAGGGGTGGAAATTCACTAACAGCCCTCCTTGTCTGGATGAATCAAGAGAAACAAGGGCAGAAATACACACGAGCACAAACACCCAGAAATGAGCCGGTAGGAGCCGATCACACAGCTGCTCTGTGGTACCTGCACAGCATGTCAGCCATGATGTCCAGCGCTTCCAGCTGAACGGAGACGTCCTCCTGCTTGCCAATAGCACTTGTGAGACGACCTGTGATCTTCTTGCACACACTAGCAGCAAGAGCAGAGCCTGAAGAACCAAGTTAAGAAGAGGACAATCCAGAAATAAACAGCAACTTATGGAACATAATGGAACTTCTGTTCTCTTTAGCACATGATCTTTGGAATAGTTGGGAATATCTGCATTTACACTGTTATGAGGCAGGGAAAGCGAGGATTTACCGCTGGAAGCTGGCGGCAGTTCTCCAATCACTGTCTTCAGACCGATGCTGGAAATATCTCGAAGCTGCTCTTTATCTGATAACATGTTTGTGCACAACGTATCGACAATGGTTTCCACCTGATACTCCTTCACTTTGCTGACAAGTGGACCCAAACTGTAACAAACAAAGACTTTTTAAAAACTTGTTTAATTTGTTAAATGCATTACACACAAGAAGTAAAAGCTACTGGTGCATTAACGTTGCACTGCAGCAGCTGCAAAGAAAACATTTAGGTGTGTTTGTATTAAACCTTTCACAAGACAAATTTGGACTGTCATCAGGTTTAGAACGAGCCACTGCAAACAGACTGGCATTTTAACAGAAAGACTAAATCAAACAGTGAGAGACAAAGAGAGAGAGAGAGATTCACACAAATCAATCTAGATTAAAACTAAAGAGCAGAAATCCACAAACAGCATCACCACAGCACAAACCAATCTCACATTTAAAGCATTAAGAGCAGTGACATTAGCTGACGGGAGGAGGAAATACACTCACCATTTCACAGCCAGATTCTGAACTTCTCCGTTCTTGTCCTCCAGGAGCTTTAGGATCATCTTCACCACCTTTCGTTCACTATCATCATCTAACTTTATAGAGTCCTTCTGTAGCTCAGACATCAAATCATTGGTGGCCATGAACCTGAGGAGGAAAGAGAATGAACTCAGTCACTGTATGAGAATAATCACGCTGACATCTACAGCTTTGTAGAGTTTGTTTCCAATCTGCCAAACCTCCTCCTTCATGTTCCAATTCATTCCCAAATGTAGCTCCACTTTATTCCTCATGAACTATTCTGATTCATGAATCAGGTTATGACTGTAAACTGGCTTACATCAGTAAAGCAGTTCTGTTCACAGTCAACACTCCAGTGAAGACAAAGAGTTTAAGGTCTTCACTCAGAGGTGTCCCCAAGTGTCCAGACACACACAAGCAAGACGTTTCCATGATTTCAGCATCAACAGTTTGCTACACCATAATCCACTTGCGAGCTGAAACTGGAGTGGATTCAAATTATGTTTTGTCTGTGGATGTCAACATCAAACCAGATGCCTGAATCTCACGTGTTGTGTGAGGGAAAACCTCCAACAACATGTCCGTCCTCCCTGTCCGTCCTCCCTCTCCCTCTCTCTCTCCCTCTCTCCCAGTGCTGCAGCTCCAGCATATATCTGAAGGTATGGAATCTCTTGTTCCAGCGAGGCTCAAGAACAAATGAATAATGGATTAAATGTATGAGAGAGCGGAGGGTAAAACCACTGCACAGGCGAATGCGGAAGACCTGGAAGGGTGTGTAAGCAAAATGCTCCCGGGGGTAAAATCTTGTGAAAGAGCTGGAATGAGATCAGCCAGCAGTTTGACATGCCTGACAGATGGAGAGGAGAATCTGATGACTGTGTCTGAAATCATCAGTTCAGAACTGCAGCTGCATACATATAAAACTCACAAAATATAAACCTACTGATTTCAGCTGCTGAATTATGAGAAATGCATCAAAAGAAAGATTCAACAACAGAAGCATCATTGTACAATCTGTGATAGATCACTATATGTGCTGTAACTGTAATTATCAGGTATTTAAGCTGCAAACGAAATAAACTGGTATATTAACCTGAACAATTAAACAGGTTACTGACAGCACTCAGATCAGAGACACACACCAGAGTTATCAATAAGCGAACAAGTGGACAAATCTGGTCTAGCAATTTCTACAGTAACACACTGTTAATGTAAAACTGCTATTGATTATTGATACACTAGTCACACATGTGACCTACAGAAGCTCTGCAGAACACGAATCCTACAGAAGCCAGCAGCCTTTACAAAGTTTGCATTTGCAAATGTTTTTCCTTTGCCAGTTTTTAAAAATCTGATCTGAGACACGGGCTGTCAAACCTGAAGTCACACTCACATGCATGATGTCATGTGCTCTACATACTGCTAATACTGAGATCTGATCTTAGTCATGTCCGGCAATGTATTACTGACACATCACACATAAACACCGGTTGAAAAAAACATGTTATGATTACACGATTGTTAAATATTTGAGTTTACTCAATAAATTCGGTCTCCAACCTGTGAGATCAATGCGAGGAGCTAAAGCTAAGCGGCTAACACGCTAGCTGCTACCTGGCACTCACAGCGGAACCTGTAAACACTTTTTGACAGCTCCTGCTCCAACAAGCACGCACAAATAACAAGTTATACTTGTGAATAAACCACCCACGGCTGTTTTAGGAACTGTAATAATACGTACAAACCAACAGCACACGAGTCTGACGCGCTAAGCTAACTGGCTAACAGCAGTCGCGCGACTCGCGGCCTGAAACTTTCTGCGACGCGTCGTTTCTTATTTTGAACACATGTAATTACACGCGCGTGCGCTCAGATTCAACATGCATGTGCTGTTACATATAATCCACACACGTGCATCACGCCTGACCTGAAGTCCTTATCGCTGGACGTCATTTTCTCCAGAAGATTGGAGATGTGGTAGGAGGCGCTCGCCATGTTTGCAGTCGGGGAACGCGCTTGTGTTTGTGGCCAGATGTGATTCGGTCCGCCTCTGTCTGGGGGTTTGACGGGGCTTTGCAGTAAGAAGAAGGTCCAGAGTTTGTTCTGAGGGCGGCTGATCAGCACAAGCAGCTGCACGGGAGACAGCGGATCATGCCGTGAGTTTGGATGGGTTTGAATGGAGCTGCTGCTCGCTTCTGCAGGAGGGAGGAGCTGAGACGACACACCGCTGTCTATCAGAGGACAGTGCGAGTTTGTGTTTCAAAACCTAGTGAGCTCCCTACATAGGGACGGTCAGATGATTGACGATGACACGCGATTTAAATACTCGTTCAAATGCCCAGCATTTGGTCTCCAACAAATGCTCTCTATGTAGGGACCTCGTTAGGTTTTTAATCGCAGGCTTTATCGTTCTCTGTTATGGTATGTTATATCTCTCTGTTATGGTTTATCTTCAGCATGGTGCATTGTGCAACAGTTTTCGGTTATATTTTTAAGATGTTGTGTTGCTTAAAACAGACAGTCAATCATCAGACATCATCAACAACACAATCTGCATCCGTAATCTATAACAATCAATACTGCTGTCTGTGATTAGTCATTTATTGATTTAAGATTTAGCCATACATATAAGATTTAGCCATACTGAAGACTTATGAGCGTCAAATCTGAAAGGAATTATATTAAAATAATTTAAATACTTTTAATAAAAATAAATTGTTTTATAAGAATAAAAGAACACAATTTATATTTTTTAAATATTGTAATCTATGCTGTAAATATGAAAAACGTTTACATTAGAACAGATTATTCAGCAGTAGTGGTCTGATAGAATGTGATCTTGTTGGTGATTCTTAGTGACCTCTAAAACTGCCCTGAAATCAGTTCATGAATGCACTCAACAGCTGTGTAGAAGGTGGCAGAAGAACAGAGGAAATAAATGATAGCAAGTATGTGTCTGTATGGAAAGACACACATGTATGAGAGAAATTTCATATTACTGTTACAGAATTTCATTCTGTGTTGATTTCATTGATTCAGTTTGATGTCCCATGTTGCTACTCTAACAGACACAAACACACACAGCACGCACACATATTGTAATCAATTACATCGAACCCATGACAATGGCTGAAATGCATTCTGGGATTGCATTCTTCGTGAGTGATGCGTGCATTGCTGCTTCAGAATGGTATTGATAGTATGCAACTTTTCGTGCACTGCAAATACACGTTTAAACATTTGAAATACCGAACCACATCTGTGGGTTATCTCGCAGCGGTGTGCAGCCCTCCCCATTGAGACGTGAATGACCGTGGACCCACACACACACCGAACGGACCGTCGGCCCGCTGCATGAAAGCAACGTGTTGTGTTTTATCGTAGAAGCGCCAGTCGGAAGCGATAATGTGAGCAAGTGATCGAGGAGGGAGGGGGTACAGGGAAATAGTGTGTGCTGGGCTGTATTGGGCACCTTCACCACGTTTTTGTGTCAGCTCGGCGGAGGGAGCGCGCGTTCACCGGCGGCCAGTGAACGGACAGAGGAGTCTGCGCGGGGAGAAGCCGTACCCGGAGATTTAGCCCCTGAATGCACACGACGCCACAGAAATGCCGGGCTGGAAGAAAAACATCTCCGCTTGCCTGCAGGCCGATCAAGAAGGAGGTACGGGAGGATCCGGGGTAATGCTTTTGCATGTCGCGTCCTGCTGCGCGAGTTCCGGGGGCGCTCGGTTCTGGTTATTGTCACGCGTTCGCCGGGCGTTTGTTTCACCGGGACAGCTGATGTTTGGCGCTGCATTGTATCAACTCCGGCCTCGCTGTGTTGTCGGTAGATCGCGCCGCGATACCGCGCCCGTCTCGAGGAATCCCGTAGTGAATACAATTGTGTTCTTCCTGAAACCTTTATCTGATCGCTCCCGTCCAGCTGCCTCGATCCGGGTTGTGTGCGTTAGGATCTCTGTTACTGTCTTTAAAGCAGAGTATAGGTGTAAAGATGTTGCGCTGGACAACACCGTGTGTATCTGACAGTTCACACAGTATTGCTTTATAAAGCAGCTGGATAACAAACACAACGTGTGCTGTGATTGCTTTGTCGGGTCTGGAATATGCAGCGCTGTTATTCTGCCTCTGTAGCCGCGGGGCGTGAATCGCAGCTCTCTGTTGTCTGTGTTCATTGTTATTTACCGTAAGCAGTGTAACGGCGGATGTTTCGTGTGTGCTCACGCCCTGATCGTTTCTGATCGCTCCGGCAGCTCATGAAATCACATCCACCAGAGTCATGTGTGACTGCATGACCAGAGGAAGCCGGATTGCACATGTACACACGGTGTGCAGACCGCGAGCTCACACTGAATCAAAGCAGAGGGGTCACGTTTCACAAGACAGTCAGATATCTGCACACGTGGGTTGCCGGTATAATATGACGTGCTTTGCGTGAATGCAACGCAAACTATTTTCTGTATATTTACTTATGATCACTGATCAATGAAGTTAGTAGGTCAGACGAGTGGCTCGCATGTGTTCTGTGTTCATTTGATTTGATGCACATTACAGTGTAGTGTATAGAGGGTTTTGGCCATTGTCACTGTGACAAATCTCAATTTCTGATCATTCAGCAGTTTAACGGAGGGTTCACCTCAGTTTTATGTGTACTGTATACTCTGTAAATGAAATGTTTGTACTGTGTTATTATTATAGTGTTTTTTATAGTTAGCTCTTTTGAGTGGTTATTGTAAAAGCCACCTACAGTCAAACAACAAAACACAGGTACATCACGATGGGTTTATTAGCTCTGTGTCTGAGCACCATTAATACTGTATTTACTGTCTGTTTCTGCATGTGATGACAAATCCAGCGTGGCATTGGTGTGTCACCTTCAGCACGCCAGCTCTGGTGATCTGCTGTCTGCAGTGTGGCATGTATTTGAGTTTGATGGGAACCAGCAGGGGTCCCGTAAGCCCCTCATTTTAAACAGTGATGTCACAGGACGCTGTGGCTGATTGGTGCAGAATTGAGACGCAGCCCTCCTCTGTGTGTCTGTGCATTGAACGGGTGGAGAACTTTTGGTCATGAGGAGCGGAGCTTTGAATCTCCTCATGATTCTGTCTGTCTTATACACTGCTGGTCGTGCAGACATACTGTAGTACACAGATGACAAGACAGTTCTGAAATATTACTGTAGTACAGCTGCTGATAACCTTCTGAAGGCCACTAGGTGGCGCTGTGTAGCAGCTGCTTGTTCCTTCTTTTAACAATCTCTTACTGGTTTAAGTTGTTTTTGTTAGCAGGGTCAGTTGCCTTAACCTAAACTAATAGTGCTTACAAAAAATACAGAGCAGCTTGAATTGATGCTAATGTTTAAAACCGTGAGAACTTGATTTATGACTTAAACTTGTATTTATTTGTCATCAATCAGTTCGTCTTCACTCAATGAGGTTTGTAAGTGTTTGTAGATTAGTTTCCATTGGGTTTACAACCGACCCATGTTCTAAACAGGGCTGTTCTATGTGCACTGCGTCCCGCGCTATGAGGTTTGGAGGTATTTCAGTCACGTTCTCACAGCCTGTTGTGTGTGTGTTATGTGCACAAGCGTGCTCATTAACCAGACGACTCGCGCTCATGGACAGATGGTTTCCACAGTGTCTGTAATTTATTTAGGATGAATCCTCACAGCCCCCGCAGCTCTCGTGCTGTATGACTCAAGAGTTTGACGTTCACTGACATAAGCAGTTATCATGTTTATTCATTTATTTGTTTTAGTTTCATATAAAAACTGCACATGGTGTATTTGTCCTCATCACACTAAACCTGTATGTAATGATTCTCTGTAACAGATATTAACTGTTTCAGACACCCTCACATTTACTCTCCAAATGACTTCAGTGAGAAGTTAAGAAGTTATTTGGCTGGAATTACAGTGTAAGAGATGGTTAAACTCTAACTGTAGTAATAAATCGTCTGATGCGAGTGATTCAAACTAAATTAAATGTGTTTTTTGAAGCTTACGTGTCTATAACTTAGTTCTCTGAAAACTTCAACAATTTATGTCATGGGGACAAGAACCTATAATTGTTTTAAATGAAACTGTATAATGCAAATCAGGAGCATTTAACATGTCAACAGTCTTCTGACCTCTGAGAGACAGTTTCATCAGTCTGAGGTGTTGCTCTGTAGATCTGTCAGCAGATGTACAGCAGTGTGTGTGGACACTTTCTCTCTCAGTTATGCCTGGATTCTGTCTCTCTGTTCCTCTCTCTGTGTTTGTGTTTGCCTGTGTTCGTTGTGTTGTGATTTCTGAGCAGGACGACAGTGTGACTGCAGTGAGGGCTGCTGCATGCAGAGATCTTGGCACACACTCAGATTTTAGGCCTGGATTTCCTGCAGTGCTTCAGCTGAAAAGGTCGTCACCATCTCCACCACATACCAGCAGAATCATCACATTTCTATGACTGTATCACATCACTGTGCAGCTCCTGTTGTAATGCACCAGATGTAATATTCTGAATTATGGTGAATTAGGTTTAATTGCAGCGTGTGTTCACAGTAATAATAATAATGCTTACTGTATTGTGATGGAATATTTTGGGTAAAGATAAGAGTGATTTTATAAAGAGATTCAGGTGCAGGTTTATAAAGCTCTGCTAGATAATACTGCTGCTCGGCGGAGGTTTTGTGAGTCTGAACTCCAGAGACACAGCGCCTGTACTTGGGGGGGGGGGCAGCTGTACACCAGTGGACCTCAAAGCAGTCTTACCTATCACAACACAGACTCACAGCACTCACTGATAAGATGTAGTGTGTCCCCACATGACACGCGTCTCTTCTTTGAACACTTCTGTGTTTATATAAGACACAGTGTTCAGGGTTTCCTCTGTTGTTCTCTGCTGTCACTTCCAGCCAGTCAGTTATATAAGTTTGAAACAACACAAGGAGCAAATCAATATTGGCGGGAATTTGTTTGAACTAAATCTTTAAAAGAGTCAAGTGTGCTGTAGATGACGAGCTTTGACCCCGCCTCTCTTCTCCAGCTGACAGCGGTCTGTCTCTCGCCCGCCCAGCCTCTGTCTCGCTCAGTCTGTGTGAGCTGAGCTCTTTGTGAACACAGGCTGAGTGTGTTCGGTCTGCGACTGTATCTCAGGGACAATGGAGAGCTTCCTGGGCTTTTTTAAGCAGATTAGGAGGTCCAGGAGACGCAAGGGGAGTAAATACCAGCCTGAGGAGGATTATCACGAGGGATATGAGGACGTATATTTCTACCCCTCCGAGCACCTGGGTCGTAAGTGCTGCTGCTGTCTGGCTTCAGTCAGAGGGGAGATGAGGGTCAGAAATCATCAACTCGGGGAAACAAAGAGAAATCAGCTGCTAGCAGTTGGATGGATCGACTGCAGTCAGTCACAGTTTAAGTGTTTACTGCTGCATTGGTTATTAAATGTTGTTGTGACACGTGACCACTAGTTAGTGTGTATGCTGACACTGGGCGTCATTTTCAACAGTGCTGGTTTCAGCTAGAACCAGTTCCAGTCACACTGTCCCTTGTTTCTGCGAGTTTACTGGTGCTCACAGTGTGGTAACTAGCACTGTGTTCTCCTGGCACTGTAATGCATGTTCAACTGTGAGCAGTTCCCTGTTCTGTACTGACCCCAGGGCATTATGGGTTATAACAGGAGAGAGTGCAGGAAATCTTGTAATTATCATTCCACAGATTCTCAGGTAAGAGGTGACTGATCTCAGAGCAGTCGAAAGGAGCTGTTAGTGAAGCATTACTGCGTATTGAGAGAATTGTACATATAGGTTCTATAAAAGATCACAAGTTTGTGATACAGAGAAAGCAGAGTTTTAATGTCAGGTCTTTGCTTTGATGTGCCATATTGAAATACACGATACAGAAACAGAATTAAACACCTAATTTCATCCAAGTGAGTCACATGGAGGAATTGAAGGAACAAGTGCCATTTGAAATATTTTTAGATCGTTTGGAGATTCTCCATGAAGCTCCTCTGTTTGGCCTTTAAGCTTTAGGTGTGTGTTTAATCTAATTGGGCTGTACGCTAGCAATGCTGCTTTTTAAATGGTGGAGGCAGCTAAAGACGGCTCGGTGTGTACAAAGAGATCAGACACTAATTAACTGGGGAAAACCCTGGAAATATCACCCGTGAAGTCAAGCTGCTGCAGGATCAGTGTCTCCTGTCTTTCTCTTCATCATTTCTGTCTGTCTCATGTATAATTCATCATTAGGTGTTAGTTATTCTGTTCATGTTCAGTTATCAGATTCTCTGTAGTGCAGGCTGCTGTCAATCCTCACTGTTTTTCTGATATTTATTCCACCGCTGGGCTTATTTCAAGATCTGCAGTTTGAGAAATGAGTCGTATTCCCAGAACCGAGGTGTCAGGGATTCGTGTGTGTTAGTTACAGTACTCGTGAGTCTGGAATGGGCACGACTGGGGGTTCTAGTGGAAGTGACCCGTGTTGTTTGGTCTTTACATTGATTCAGGGGTTTCTGTTTCTCTGGCTTTCATATGTCTGCAGTTTTGTGTTCAGTGAGATAAGTGCAAACAAACCCCTTTTATCTGCAGACGAGCATGTTTTTATTCTAATACTGTCTGAGGCAGT
Organism: Botia almorhae; assembly: GCA_036877575.1. Taxonomy (NCBI): domain Eukaryota; kingdom Metazoa; phylum Chordata; class Actinopteri; order Cypriniformes; family Botiidae; genus Botia; species Botia almorhae. Next base: position 17,377 of record JAZGTJ010006937.1, read on the forward strand.
CGCTGATATTCTGGTGTATTAGTACTGCGGTACTAATGTGTTCAAACACAATCTGTTATATGAGCTGATTAATGCATGTATTAATCTAGTGTTTGTGTGCGTTTCACTGTAATCGATTGATTGATTGTTTGTTTTAAATCAGCCAGCCAATCAGCTTAGAGTATGAAACCGACACTGTGTATACCGTACACAAGGGCCAGAACTGCTGAATCTCGCACTGACTCTTATCTGGTAAAGAACCAGTCTGTGGTGAGATTTGTTTTGTCCAGTACACACGATGACGGCTGCAGTGTTTTATCTGTTCGTGGCAGACAATCAGCAAAGCAAACGCTGTCTGTTAGTGTTTGGGAATCACTCCTGTATTGTACACTCATCTCCATCACATCCCTCATCTCCATCACATCCCTCATCTCCATCACATCCCTCATCTCCATCACATCCCTCATCTCCATCACATCTCTCATCTCCATCACATCCCTCATCTCCATCACATCTCTCATCTCCATCACATCCCTCATCTTCATCACATCTCTCATCTCCATCACATCTCTCATCTCCATCACATCCCTCATCTCCATCACATCTCTCATCTCTATCACATTTCTCATCTCCATCACAAACTGTGTGAGTCACAACGTTTATCATTCAGCAGACAGACATAAACATCCATCAGGATTCCTCTGGAGTGAAGTGCGTGATGCTGAAATGCAGTTATGATGCACGTCTGCTGCTGGACTGCAGCTGTTCCAGGTCTGTGGTTAGTGTAGCTAATGGACTGAGTTTGACGTTTTAATGAGCTGCTCGCAGTTCGCAGGTGATGATGAAGATTGAAACACTTCCTCCACAATCATCATCTCCAGTCGCTGATGTTTCTGCACGTGTTCAGTTAGGAAACAGATGGTTAGCAGAAGTGTTGGACACACGCTTGAACTTCATCTTTTCAGTCAGTCAGGCTGTTGATAATAATCACAATTCTGTAATAATGTGAGTGCAGTTTTCTCTGTCTTCCACCGCTGAAGCACAGAGCTTCTGTCTCTCCGTTTCATCTCTTCACTGTCTCAGTAGATTGTCATGGCCCTGCGGCAGTGGCCTCATTTTTCTGCCTTATCTGCTCGCTCTCTTTCTCTCTCAGTCTCTCTCTCTCTCTCAGTCTCTCTCTCTCTCTCTCTCTCTCTCTCTCTCTCTCTCGTCTCCTGAGATCTGTTTCCTCATGAGACTCTCAGAGTTTCTCAATAAATTCCCATCAAGTTTTTTCTCTTCTCTTACTTCTGAATCCAGCTGTAATTACTGCTGCTGCTCTCGAGTGAAGAGCTGTACGTCACATTTTACGTAGAACCCACACAAAAATCTCTCTTGTGTCTTTGATAGTGAAGTTTGATCGAAACTGCAGCATGTACTGGAACCATCATCTCTGACCTTGTGTGTGTGACGCAGAGTGTTTACAGTTTAACACAAAACTGTGTTTTCTGTGTGAGACACAATATGAACTGTCATAAACACAAGCTGTCAGAGCTTCAGTGTGTATGTAGATTATTAACGGCAGAAGAATAATACGGTTTGAATTTAAAAGGTTTTGTGGTTCTTCTAGCGATGTGTTTTAGATTAGACGAATCATTAATATGCAGTTCATTATCAGTTTTTTGGTTATTAGCATCAAATGAATTCGTTACACGTTTGTAACCACCAGAGGGCGCTGTTACACAATATTACATAAACGGCAACATGTCAAAAGGCGAATTGCACATAGCGGTCTAATTAAACCTCATTTTGAGTAAATACTCTTTGCACGTCACTGAATTATTGTCCAAACTGTGACAATTGATTTTCGGGTTTGTCTTGTTTTAGGTGTGTGTGGGAAATTCAGCAGCTGTTTATTTTGTTAAAGGTTGTTACTGAGAACAGAGAGGCCCTTTAATGTTTTCTTGATTTTATTGAGCAGAGGGGATGTGCTTTACTCAGCATGCATTTCACCTTTCCTGCCAATTGTGTCTTTGTGCTACAGTATTTGTACAGCACGTGTGCATGTCTGTCATTGTCGGCTGCTACTGCATAACTGTGATGCTAGCCTAACAGTGTGCAAGCACAGATCTGAAAGCCCACAGACTGCCAGTGTGATGAGAATGAAATTCTACTGTGTGTGTGTGCCTGTGTAAAGTATTATATATTTAACAGATGCATGTTAATATCGTGATAAAAATGCATAAGGATTTTAAATTGAATTGTGAACCCGCTGCTGCATTTGAGTCTGTTTCTATCGTCTAGTGAAAACACGATTGTTGTTGCAGTTCGTAACTTCCGCCGTTAGAGGCCGCTAATGTCCTCTGTTCTCTCAGCATTTCAGCACCAGAGTTCGCGGACAGCTCCCGTCATCGCCTCGTGTTCTGTGCGTGCTGACGTGCGTCACGATGTTACTTTCGCTGTTGTGTTATAAATGAAGTCCAGTGCTCTCTGTAGGGGGAAACATGTCCCCAGACAGCCTCTTCATTTTCCTGTCTTCTTTTTCATGTTATAGACCTATAGTTGTTCAATATCTCCAGCTAAAGACATTTAATCATGCAACAAAACGTTTCTAGCAGTGACTAAAAACGCAAGAATATAGTTTTGCGCAAAAATGCTTCGACCTTTCTCTATAGAGGCATATGCTCCTTACTGCGTTATTATATAAGCTTAACTTTGATTTGTGTAGTGTAAATGTTGCATGCGGTCGACTGACACCACCCCCAGCCCCCTCCATCATCACCCAAAATAAATAAATAAACGTATTACTATGAACCTCAGACGTCTGTATTGGATCGGTTCTGTCATGGCACCGTGCATTTCTGCAGGAGCGGCAGATGTATGTCCGCTGTGTGCGCTGCTGTGACCGGCTGTTATTGAATACAGCGAGCGTGCAACTTTAAAAGGCCGTTTTTATCAGACTGAGTCTTAGATGAGAGACCTTCAGCCGCTGGGGACGCAGCGTGTGATTCGCGGAGTCTGTGTTTCTCCTGCGGGACGCGGCGTCTGGATGCCCGCGGGCAGCGGCGCTCTTACCGGACGGAGCCCGAGCTAATATGATCGCCGTGTCTTTCAAATGCCGGTGTCAGATCATGCGGAGAGAGAACGGTAAAGGTACGGTCGCGGTTTTATCACTTTCTTGAGTTCTCCTCCTGCAGTCCCCGCGACGTGTGTTTGCGAGCGCGCTGTTGTGATTCACGCGGTGTTACGTCAGGACGCTGAGACGCAGAGAGGGGTCACCGGACCTGATGGAGGACACGTGTATGTGTAACAGTTTGAATGAGGCTGTTCTGATCACGGCGTTTGTTCTGGGTATAAATAATACAAGTATATTTCAGCCAGTACAGTACACCGGCATGAGGTGTAGTCTGATTGGTTAAGCTGCTTGTGGGGCATCAACTTCGTATGTCTAAAAACAACTGGATGTCAGCAAGCCAACCAGAAAAAGACCAGCATAGCAGGCAAAAAGTGCAGCTAGACCAGCGTAAACCAGCTTATACGTGCAAAGCAGTTTAAGTTAGATCAGGGGTGTCAAACTGCATTGCCTCCAGTGTCCTGCATAGTTTATCTTCAACCAGCTCCAGCACACCTGCCTAGAAGTTTCTAGCGATCCTGAAGACCTTAATTAGCTGGATCAGGTGTGTTTAATTGGGGTGGAAGGGCACTGAGTTTGACACCCCTGAGGCTAGCAACACAGCTACTGATGTTTCTAGACAGTGTTTAAAGAGGCTTCACACTTTCTCCTTGCAAACTCTTGAAATAAATGTGTCTTATGTCTTCAGCTGCTCAAATGAGATGCAGATATACAAGAGTGAATCCTCTTTGGATTTAATTGGATGTTAGCTGATAAGTTTTACACTTTAAACAGAAAGAGTCTTTCTTTATTATTGATCTCTGTTTAATTCCATTATCTGATCGAGTTCGTGATTGATTCCTCTCGAGTTTCTCACTCTTGTACCCGTCCTGCGTCTGCTGTGCTCTCATGATAGACTGATAAATCTCTCTGTAGTACCTGAAACTAGATTTGAATTTGTTCATCTGCTGTTGTGCTCAGAAAAGTTCCTGTTCATTTGACCTTCACTGGTTTCACGAGCAGATCCTGCAGAGAGATTTGATTTATTAATGAGAGGATATGTTTAATACTGGCTGATTCTCAGCTCTTTTTGCCTTGCGTTTAGCATTAAAAGCAGAAACAGGACGTTGCTTGTTTGTTTCTCTCGCACGTTCACTGAGCTGAAGTCAAACTGAGCATGAATGATGATGAAAAGCAAATTACCCATCAGCCCTTGCTTTAATCTGTGCTGAGATCAGAGCTGTCTGGATTATATATGAGTGTCATTTATAAACTGCCAGCAGGCATGTGTTAATTAACCCTGGCTGCTGGAAGCTGTGACTCCAGTGACAGTGGCCGTGTGTTCTGATGAGAGAACAGTCACATAACACCAAATCTTTCATTATTATGACAGAAGATGTCTCGCAGACATGATTGCATTTACTGTACTCTCTTTTAAATCATAGAGATGTGAAGTGTGCATTTCCTCGTTAGAATGCAGTCGAAGGGTTTTGTCATCGCTTGTGGGTGCCATTTTTAATTAACTTACTGTACATTTATTACAGGCAGAATCTCCCTGAAGCAACATGGCTCGTTATGATGCATGACCTAATCTGCATCTAATTTCCATATGCAAATTTCGGCGCTGACATGTGTTTGCAGATAGGGCTGTAAAAATGCACCGATGATGATGATGATGATTTGACTGTTTCACTCCATCTGTGAGGGGTGGATGTCTATTGTAATGTGGTGTAGCGTGAAAGCGGAGGCAGTTTCTGGCGTTACTTGTTTTCAAAGCATCGCTAACAGTTGCAGTGATGCAGTGACCTTCAGCTGCTGTGAAGAGCGACAACTCTCTTTGAGATCATCTACATGTTGCTTGTGTATGAAAATAAGAACAAGCTCTTGCTAATGAAAGCAATCTGAGCTGCAGTGTGTGTTTGTTTTGTCTGTGGTGGTCAAATGTCTTCTGGTTGCTTGTGTTTTACAGATGAGGGGCCGTACACCAAACACTCCAATTCCTCCAGGCCACCAGATGGAGCTCTGACAATTAGGAGACAGAGTATTCCAGGTAAGACGCGCAACACCTGCTCACAAAACTGAAGACTGTACAGTAACTGCAGGGGTTTCTCATAGTCTTTAAAACCTTTTCATCTGAGAAATTGTGTGTTATGGAGAAAAAAATGCCATGTAGCACTGTTTTGCTAAACTATATTTGTAATCTTTTGTTTATTTAATTACCGGTTTATTTACTAAATGCTGATGGTGAAGGGACAGTAGCCAACATGGCCAACAGACTACACATGAGAGCTGCTTTAAATGATTCTTAGGTAGCACAATTATAGCTTTAACAGAGAGAGAAAGAGGGAGGCACTCATGACACTGACTCGAAGGGCTCTTAATTAAAGGTACGAATGGCTGGCGTCTCACTCCACAGTCAGTGTAGCTGCACATTTATAACCCCTGATTAGTTCTCTACATTCTCATTAATATGCATGAGAGGATTAGAGTATAATTGCTGAAATGAATATCTGGGGGTTTGTGTTGTTTAACCAGTGCTAATTGTTTGAAGTAACGTATAAACCTGCAGTGCAGTCCTGAGAACAGCTCTCTGTAAACACATCTCCTTCAAAGTGCTGCGTTAGCATTCATCCGGCGTGGAGAGAGAGAGAGAGAGAGAGAGAGAGAGGGGTTGGTGATGGATGTGTTGTCTCTAGGCGGCATCTGGTAGCGGTCCACAAGCTGAAAATGTTGTTGCATCAAAGTGATTCAGCACTTTTAGTACCAAATGTGATGTCAGATGCAGCTGCAGTGACATCAGTTTCGAGGGTTGTTTCACCTCAGTCAAAGAGAACAGGTGAGAGAGGTGACAGGGAATTAACGAGTGAACACAAGAAATGGAATCAACTTATCAACCTCCACACCTGCCCAGTGTAGCCCAAAGATCAGATCATTAGATCCCAGCAACCCTTTCTCTTCCTGGGGCCACAATATTACACTGAACCCTCTGTGATGTATGTTGTTTTGATTGATGCTGATGACTCCGAGCTCACTGTTGCTAATACCCATCCTAGAGTTTACCCAGAGTGTTTATTGTGAGAAAAGCAACAATCTTTCTGTCTAGCCTTCAGTACTAAATAAAAAGCTCTTCTTTCACCCTGTGACACATTATTGTCATTCTCCTGCAGAGAGCGTCTGTTCTGTCAGTAGCCCTGCAGAGAGGGTCTGTTCTGTCAGTAGCCCTGCAGAGAGGGTCTGTTCTGTCAGTAGCCCTGCAGAGAGGGTCTGTTCTGTCAGTAGCCCTGCAGAGAGGGTCTGTTCTGTCAGTAGCCCTGCAGAGAGGGTCTGTTCTGTCAGTAGCCCTGCAGAGAGTGTCTGTTCTGTCAGTAGCCCTGCAGAGAGGGTCTGTTCTGTCAGTAGCCCTGCAGAGAGGGTCTGTTCTGTCAGTAGCCCTGCAGAGAG
>JAZGTJ010006938.1:0-23887 GCA_036877575.1 Botia almorhae
TATATATACACACACACACACACATATACACAAACACACACATTTTTTCTTCAGATATTGCACCATTAACACACACACTATCAATTCTGTTCAGTGTTGCGCTAACATTAAAATCATCAAAATCAAAACGCAGGAACCGTTTTCAGAGCTCTGTGAAGTGTGCTTTGATAAAAGAGCCAATAACTGCTGAATTAAGCCGTAAACGACACTTTAGAGAGCAGAAGATCCCGACACGAGAAAATCAGCCGAGACAGGAAACATGTTTCCAGCGTTAATATCTTCGGCCATTAAATCTCTCCCTCCTTTCTCGAACCAACACGCGCGTTTTCTCCAGCCCTTCGTTTTTTACGTACGAATCTGTTTTGCTGCTCAGCTGCAGTGGCGAGAAAACGCAGAAAAGCCATTTTCAGTCACTACAAGAGCAATTAAGGTGAAGTCGGCAAGCGTATCGGTGGGGTTTATCCGGCCTTAGAAAATGAATATTTTTATTTCCCTTCATTTTTCAGTTTTGCGTCGACTGACATGAAGGAGAAGCTCTCTGAAATAACGCTCTAGCGTGTCGCCGTCGACCATTTAAAAGTTGCGTTCATTAGCGATATTCAGGGCCGTATTTGAACTTTCTACGTACGTTTGTAACGTTAGTCCTCAAGCGTACTGAAATAACACACAATTACACATCTAGAACATTCCACTGTCTCGCGACGTGTCAGTCACGGCTGACGCATGGTTTGAAATAAATAAACAAATAACAATAAATAAATAACCGTTATTTCCATACTGTGACATTTCTGAGAGAAACAGGATTCAAGGCGGTAAAAAAATAAATAACTTGAGGTGCTACCATGGCAACATATACAAACCCCCAAGACATTCTCATATTACCATATTTTTTGCAACGATTCAAACGTGTAATTAAATATTAACACAATAGTGGGGAGAAAACACTGCATATCTTTTCCTTCCTCAGTCCGTGTTTCCTACAAGACGTTTGGAGAACTAATCATGTCCCCAGACACATGGAGATCGACACAGAAAGAGCGAGACAGACAGACAGACAGACAGACAGACAGAGAGAGAGTTCACACTTCATCTCAGAAAAGTGACAATCGCCTCCTCAGGAGTGACAGAGGAAGTGAAACTCAGCACCGACGCTGACAAACGCAAACCGCGGGACGGAGCGTAACACACAGGGAAGAGAGCCGAACTTTCTCTAGCCTCATTAGAGAGATTTATTCTCTTTTAATCTCCTGCCTGAAATCACCACGTGAGTCTGGGGCTGCTGACAATGAGAATGAACTGTGGAGGAAATACGCCGGCGCGCGGGCAGGAATTGAAATGTAGAGCGCGATGCTCACAGGGGCTGGAGGACGGAGTGGTCGCGATGGCCTCGGACGTCGAATGAAGGGCCGAGAATAAATATACCTTTGGATAAGCGCTCTCATTGTCTCTGTATGCACAGCTAAGTGCCGACATCATGATCTCTGCCCGCTGGCGGCCCGTGACATTAGCGCGCTGGCCTGCCGCGAACCACGTTAGCATTAGCATGCAAAACCTGTTCGGCCGCTCACACAAGCTTAGCCAACACAGGCAACACATTTTTTCTACTGTTAAAGCTGCTGTTTTAAAATCCATCCTCATGAGAAAGTCTAAAAGCATGTGGACTGTTAGCAAGAGCATTACGGTTCAAATTTAGCCTTTACGAATAAAGCCCGCAGTACCAAATATATAGTGGGTGAAATATTCACCGTTATCCAAGATGTAAAAACACCACAATTGAACAAAGTAGTTAGTTTCATTCATATTTGGAGGTAATCTTCCCTTTTAATATAACCATATCCAGCAGAAAATGATAGCCATAAAATCTAATCTGTAAATCAAAACAATTCCTCACGGACAACCGACAAGCTCTTTCTGTAGCTTTTATAGATTAGGTCTTTGTGTCTAAGTCAATATAAATTGGACTCCGATGGTCGCTATGGAAACGCTGATCTCTTTAAGGTCCATCAGATAGCGTTACCGTGGTGATAATACGCCACCATCCCAACACACACGATCTTTATATACTCAGAGATATTATATCTATCTATCTAAATATATATCTATATAAACACACATACATTGAGAGAGAGAGAGAGAGAGAGAGAGACAGATGTATGCGTGTGTGTCAAACTGGAAAACAGACACATTGTGTGTAGAATTTACAAACAATTCTACACAGACTGACATTTACACGAGCAAAATCTTTCATTTACAAAATGATGATTATTTTGTTTGTTTATAACGAGGAATTATTTTAGCAACATTATTATTACAACGTCAACCAAACCTGTTTTAAGATCTGGCTATTCTGGCTATTCGAGTGTGACGTCAGCCTGACAGGAAGTGACATCATCAACGTAACTCACTCTGTCGAACGGGATGCTGTATTTTTTCAGGATGGATGGAGAAATAAGGGTCATCTTGTGACGGAGGAACGCATCACAGCCCTGAGAACTTCCCGGGAAGAAACCTGGAATAACGACCAACGAAGAGAGAACAATCAAACAAGTTAACTCGTTCATCAAACGAGTTAATCGAATGACTTCATTATTAAACCTGCAAAAGTCATTACAAGAACCAATTTACAAATTACAAACCAATCATAACTGGAGGCAGTTAAGCAACGGTCAAGATACTCGTTTAAAAAGGCCGTTTAAACTACGCTACACTACTGAAACGTTAGTAGTAACTTTTAGTTAGTAACTCGGCAAAGTCTTTAAGTCACAATAAAATGATCTTTAAAGGCTGAGAAAGGAGGCGGAGAGAGAGAGGAAATAAAGAGAGAGACGAAGGCGGACGAGCGAGCTGTGATTATGATTGTAACGTATAATTGCTGCTCGGAGGTTATCGGTAAAAAGCTCTCGGTCTGTCAGAACGGGCCGGTGTGGGTCAGCACATCACCCTTATGTTGAATCATCCTGAAAGCTTTTAATTATTATAATTATCTCCCTTCTTCCAGCCCACGGCACACTATGGGTCATTATGACACGGGCGGCAAAAGTGCCCGGCGACCGGCCGGCGTCGCACACGTTGTAGCGCGCGTGAGACACGCTGGTTGTCTATCATTACTGCTGACACGCGCTCACACGCGCCATGTTTTGGTTAATTTTCATTTAACAGACCGTTCCGCTGTAACCGAAATCAACGTCTTGTGTCATTCACCCAAAAATACTTGAAGCATTTATTAATTTACTAAAATCTTCGTTCTCTCCACTAAGACATATTTATGACATATTAATGACAATATTTGTGACATTATGATTCTTATGGAAAACAAGAACTTGGCATAAGTTAGCTTTAGCATTAGCGCGCGTTTGAAAAGCTGTTCGCTCGTGAAGTTTGGCATGTACAGAAAGGGCGAGGGGCGTCTCTCTCCGCGCTCGATCGTCCGTCTCTCACACAACCGTGTGCGGATGTGTTTATTTACGGCATGTTGTCTTTTTGTGCCGCGTGATTTGCGCCGTGGCTAAGGGTGACATACGACATGAGATAATCTTCAATGACCAGCAAAGCGAGAAGGTGGAAAAAAGGGTCTTTATACAGTCATGCTGCCTCTCTCTCTCTCTCTCTCTCTCTCTCTCTGTGGAAGGTCTAGGCATTGATCGATGAAAACTCAGTGTTGTGTTGCAGCAGCACAGTGCCCAAACTCAGCTATTCGTTTAATGTTTGTTTAAGTGAAACAAAACCATGTTTATGAGTTCTGGCAGCTCCGCTTTCTGCTTTGTGTAGTGTAACCGCACGTATAGATTTTTATCATTTTTTAATTTCTGAGGCAAACACAACATCTTCACATCTTATAGTAATTCAGCAACTTCAGAAAAACGCAGGTCTTTCCCAAACAGAAGTCCTGACTTGAGGTCTACTTCCTAGGCAGCTCTCTACCAAGGCAGCATCCTAGTCAAATGGAACCTGGCAGATTTATAACACTCTACATAAGACAGCATATTTATGCTACTGTACCTTTAAATAATCATTTAAATATGTAAATGACCTCTGCTATGATCTGCTAACCCACCATGTTCCGTTTTAGTTTAGAAACATGATTTCTGACATTTGTGTGAATTATGCGAGACTATTTGGCTTCTATACCTTTAAGATCATCATTTAAATATGTAAATGACCTTTGCTAAAAGTTGCGCGATAGTGAATGTGCGAGGCTATTTTTCGACTGTACCTTTAAGTCATAATTTAAATATGTAAATGACTTCCGCTACGACGTCTCTTACCCTGCGCCAGCCTCTCCAGCCTCTTGCCATGCTCGGGAGGAATCGCATACCTGCAAGAGAAACAGCGAACGATCAATTGATCGCTAGAAAACATAAAGGAAAAATAAAGGAACGATTGCGAAAACCACGTTCTGCTCATCACATCTGCAGCTCTTAAAATCACATTCATGGCACAAGTTTATATTCACGACTCGTGCGGCACTTCAAAGACAAAAGCACTCGAACGGCGCCAAAACAAAGCTACGAAAATTACTACGAAAGAACCAATTTATTTCACGTAATCGGCTCGGGCGTGCGGCGTGTTATTACTCCGCCGGAAACGGCAGACGAGGGCTTTTACCGACAATCGCGGCCCTGCTGCTTCATTTGGACTAAAACATTTGTCTGAAGGGAAAGTACATCATCATCTGTTCGGCTAAAGGTTCCAATTCGCTTGTCGTCGTTATTGACATTGTCTGTATTAGCCTAATTATTTCCTTAAGTTTCCCGAAAGCCGATCCCTCCCGAGGCACAAATGTAAATCCGGTGCATCACCCTCCCCTCGGGCCCCGGCTTTAAATCACACATTCGGGATGAGGGGAACGACGCTCCGCATCAGCGCTGTGCTACACTGCCCCCTACTGGAGGCAGGAGAGAAAACAAGGATTTGTAGCCGGGTGAACAGTTTAACAGCAGATTCTCTACACACAGGAATTATCTTCTGTGTGGTTTAAGGGCTGTTTTGTGTGCAGCTGATGGAATAAGGAAGAATGTGTTTGTTTCATTTCCATCTTCCGCGGTTTTATTGATCGTTGTAATAGAAACATCACAGGGAATTATAGGTGGAGAAGTGGACTAGAGAATAATAGGGGCTCGACTCAAAGCAGCAAAAATGTGACACGACCCTTGAAGAATGTAGCTGAACACTAAAATACAAATAAGTGTAGACAACAAAGTTGTGCTTTACGTTTCGATATGATATGTGACAGCTTTACGGCTTTCCTGTAGCTCAGTGGTTAGAGCATGGCGTTAACAACACCAAGGTCATGGGTTCGATCCCAGAGATTGCACATACTCAGAAACAATGTATAGTATAACGCAATGTAAGTTGCTTTGGATAAAAGCGTCTGCCAAACGCATAAATGTAATCATAAATCATAACAAATGGAATTTCTAATGTCAAAAACATACAGAAAAAGTACAATTCATAACCACCAGCAAAAAACACGCGTGCCAATTTTATCCCAGTGCAATTAGCATCTGTTGCACGTGGTGAGCACTGCCCCAAAAAAGGCAAAAGTGAACGGTCCACAAATCGAACAGCTGCCCACAGGAGCTTCCCTCTTAACAACTCTACCGACACTGAGGCTAGTAAATTTAATCTGGAGAAAGAGGTGCCGCTACAGATCAATAATAATTAGAGGTCTCCTCTGTCGTCTTCTTACAGATTAAAGACCGGATCTGATGGCCCACTGTAATTAGGGTACGAACGCTTCCTGCCAGCTGTGGTTTCTTTACACCCCTCTACCTGACATCAAGCTGACAGCAATTCTATCTGGCAGCCCAAAGTTGCGGAAGTTGCCGGTTCGATCACAACCCGTCTGGGGAGGAAGGTGGATATTGACAAAAATCACACCGGGACACAGAGAACACAGGTTAAGCCAAATCAGAGCATTCTGACAAAGCACACCCGTCGAGAAAGACTTTTTAGGCTTGCCTCAGCGGCGTCGAACAGCGAAACAAACAAAAAGCATCCAGCCTGAACGTTGTTTCAACATTCTCGGATCGTTTAGCGAAGTCTGAACGCACTTTATTACGCGTTTATAATACGTTTTCCTCGTCCACGGCCTATAAAACAATCCTAACTTTCAGGAACGTTTACCTGCCAAACTGCACACGCACCACGTTCCTGTATTTGAGCTCACAGGAACGAGAAAACAAGCGACCGGAATTAAGCAATTCCAACGGTCTCCGTGCCCTCTCAGCGATTATTTCCGACAGTGTGCCGAGCACTTTGGGCCTCTCCGCAATCTTTAAGAATCTGACAGTAAATCTCGGGGGCGGCCGGAATTATGACTTTGATGTGAGAAGAGTTGGAGGCGAATGAAGTTAATTTCACAGTGGCTGAACAGAGGGTTCGGCAAACAGCAACCGCGCGAGCTTTAACATACTGTAATTACCAGAAAAGTAAAACGGATTCAATTTCAAAACGCGAGGGGGGTGGCGGACGCTTGCGCGGTGGCATTAAGCCGAGCTGAGGGGCGAGTAAATTCTTTATTTTTTCTGAAACAAGAGGCTTTTGATTCGCAGCTATGTGGAAAAGTGGCAGAAAGTTAACTTGAGATAAGGCCTCTGGAGGTTGCGAGTGCTTGGCTAGAAACATCAAGAGCCAACACTTCACAGAGAGAGAGAGAGAGAGAGAGAGAGAGAAAGAGAGAGATACTCGAGAGACTCAAGAGTGAAGCTTATGCAACAACACTTAGAGAACTGGGGATTTGAACCCTTGTTTTGGATATCTGCGCGCAGCCGAACACACCACGACCCTTAACAGTCATTTGTGCCTCCGCTCAACACATTGAATTCTACGCAACCTTACGCCCGGCACTTCAGTTCTGTAACGTGACTTTTAAAGTCAACCAAAAAAATCAGCTTTGCTTCTGAATATTAATTAGATGTTGCGTCACCTAATTAATATTCATAAGCAAAGCTGATTCATCTGACGTTTTTACGATTCTTCCGCAGTTCTACAACGTCTCTCTCCAAGACACGGGCGAAACAGCCGCTTGTAATGCACATTTTGTAGTTAAAGGCGACATTGGCCCTTTAAGAGTACACAACCCAAGGGCATCGGGGACTAGTGAGCAAGTATGCAGAACACACTTCTCACTTCCATACTTCACGAATGGAAACGCAGCAGAAATGCGCCGGGGACTGCAAAGGCATGAAAGATCTATCAGAAAAGTCGAGAAGAAAGCCAGAAGTGTCTTTGTGAGGAAGAGGCAGAAAGAGGACACAATTTAAGCACACCGTTCAAGTCCCAACATAACAAACCTGCTGGAAAATTGTGAATTCTGGTGTCGAAATACAATATTAAACTGTTTTCCGGGACACGACTGCGGGTGAAAACAAACCGACTGAATCGCATGTCATTTCAAAAGCGTTTTTCTCTTGAATAGGGGACGTTGTGAACGGTTTAGGCACTCTGAAGGCGATCTTTCTCAATTCTTGCAGTTTTACGTGAACAGAATCAAAATTGACCCCCGTCCTCTTTATCATCAGTTATACACAATTACAGTTCGACGCTGAAAACAAACAAATTTATATAGATCTTCCCCACGGACGCATTGAGACTCTACTGATGTTACTTCAGAAGTGGCTGTAAAATGATGCGCTCCATTATAAGGAACACACACTGTGCGTTTAAATGCACGGAGACAAAGCACGAGGCATGCGCGATGACGTCATCCTGAACGTCCAGCGCCGCTGTGAATGACAACAGCGCCGCCATGTGGCCCACCACAGAACTGCACATCGGTTTGCGCCCATGTGAGATTAAATGACGCTTTGGTGCAATGAAATCCAAACATGATAAAATGTAGTTTATGACAGACAGACCTTGGCTTTAAAAGTCCCTCAACCTGAGGTGCCCGGACAAACCCCTTAACCGGGACATGTTTTGCATCAAGTCCTTTTTATGTCTATACTAAAAGCAGAACAATGACAAACGCCCGAATCTATTAAAGATTAAACTTAAGCATGTGTCTACATGGCTATACATTTCACCTGGCGGACGACAAGAAAGTCATAACAATCCCACAAATTAGTTTGAGTGGAATAACATGAGGCACATCTACAATACCATAGAGAGTTGGGGGGTGGAGTTTTTTTTAACTTGAATCACTAAGCAACCAATCGGAACATCCTGGCAACCGTATAGCAACACACTAACAACCTCTTACAACATAAGCAAAAATAACAAACAATGTCTTTAAAAAAGAATTCTAATAAACATACAGAAATATAGATGATCAAATAGACATATATATTTAGCTTCATGTTTAATAGTTAAAGATATTTTTCTTTTTACAGCTACACGGAGTGAGAATTTAGACCTATAAGACTTCACTGTGGGCGGGGCCAGGCAGCGTGACATCACAGAACCATCACACCTCATTAAGATACAGTACAAACACATCAACCTCCCTTACGTCAATGACCAACAAACCGACAGCATTAAGAATTAATGCTTGCATTATCTTGCAGTGACGTGCATTCGTTTGTTATTTGGTTATATTAAACACTCACCAGGATTTCGGCTGTCCGAAATGCAGGTAGTTGACGCTGTAGAGGTCCATGTCCTCTGTGTGCCAGGCAAACGTGGTCTTCCACATGCCGAAATACAAGTAGGGCGTGTTTACGCCCTCAATGACGATCCCACACTCCTGCTCCACCATGTCCAGAAGAGTGTTCAGATGACCGATGTTCCACTCCGTGATGTCCTTCAAACCACAAAACAAACAAAAACGATTAAATGCAAACGAAACATTTTAAACGACAAACAAAGACCATTAAATTACAAACAAAAGCATTTAAGTAACAAACAAACACATTTAAGTAAACAAAAACGATTAAATGCAAACAACAACTTTTAAACGACAAACAAAGATTATTAAATTACAAACAAAAGCATTTAAGTAAACAAACTAATGAATGCAAACAAAAACACATCAATGACAAACAGAAACTATTAAATGCACAGAACAAACACTAGACGTAAAACAAAAGTTGAACGTTTGCACAAAACAAGCGTTCTTCATTTTAAATGCAGTGGTCGAAAAGTGATGATGAGTCTTCATTAAAAACTGTTTTACGGTTTACATTTAGTGTTTGTGGTACCGCAACAGAAACTTCCTGTTCATTAACAAAATCTGGAGTAAAACAAAAAACATGTATGAGTGTAAAGACACAAGCGTGTCATTCTGCGACCAACCGGGTCGTAAAGAGAGCCGCTGATGTCAGCGCCGTAAATGGGCGACACGAACGTCAAATTCTTCCAGTACTTCCTTTCCAGGTCATCGAAGTCTTTGTGTTGAGGGGTGCAGTATCTGTTATTGGTCAAAACAATAAAAAAAACAGCATAACATAAATCATAAATCACCACAGAAACCGGCTGTGCTGAAAGAGAAGGTCTCAACCTTCTTATCTGACATTTATGTAACTGTACTTTAATAAAGTAAACGGCGATAAAACGTTGTGTAGTACGGTCTCGGAAAACCTCGGAAAAATGATCGGAAAATGACTTCCGATCATTCGAACACACTTTTTACTGTTGGCCAGTTTGCGGTATTCTCCGACCGTCATGGACTTCTTCTGAATGTTGTACTGCGTGAAGAGTCCTGATTGGCCGGTCACCACCTGCATGATGGGGGCGGGGATCACCATATCCTCAATGGTGTCGTAACAGCGTCTGGGTTTCCACTCTTTCGGCGGAATGACCTGGATGTACGCAAAACTTCAATAAACACGGCGGTGATTATCTAACGTCTATCATCTATAACCTAACATTTCTGTTATCTATAACAGGCACGTGAAGCTGCGCATTAAAGGATTTTACGCGTGGCTGTTTAGCTTTACGTGCGGCTACGAAACAGTCACAATGTAAAATCACTGTAACGCACAGCTTCCTGTGGATGTTACAATTATAAGCCGATGTTATTGATCATTAAAATGTAGATAACAGAAATGCAGGTAACAGGCAACAACAAACGTTTGGCTCATACCTTCGCCAGGCCAACGCGATGGGCTCCCTGCGCCTCAATATATGCGATGTATTTCCCAAAGTCCTTGAACTCCTCCATGGTGGGTCTGAAGGTCATGATCTTGTAGGTGTTTGCGGCAGGAGGAGCCGCTGGGCTCGGCTCTAGTGTCGTTTCCGGGGCTGGAGTTGATTCTGCTGATGATTCTTGGGTCGGACCTGAAACCAGTTCATCACATGACTGTGCATTTGAATCCGAAGGTTCGACGCGTGCCTCTGCCGGTGGAGGCGTGTCTGGAAAGGAGACCGGCTCTGCGGTCGGCCCCTGGTTCGGGTCTGGTGGTGAAGACGGATCCATAGCTGCAGGTCAGCTAATGCTATAAACGAAAACACCACAAATTAAAAATCAGACTCAAAATCACAACGCTATCAGCAACGTGTGTTTGTTTTGTGTTTGTATCAATCTGTGTGTGCTTTCTATTGTGTGTGCGTGTGTCTGTGTGACCATGACCATATCAAGCAATATTTCACTGATCTTAAATAAATAATAATTAAAATGATTTTAAACACAATGTTAGAATACACAATCTTTAAGGCTAGCAAGCACATATTTACATTTATACATTTGGCAGGTGTTATAAGCAAAACAATGCATTTAAGTTATATATTTTATCAGTATGTGTGACCCCTGGGCATCGAACCCACAACCTTTGTGGCGCTAATACAATGCTCCACCAACACTTTATTGATATTCATTCATTTACATATTTCGATGCAAATAATAGTAAATATAATAAGCTGAGGAAGGTAAATAAGAATGCAAATGTTGCTGTTGGTATTTCCATATGGAACCAAGCAAGCATGCCT
This sequence comes from Botia almorhae, assembly GCA_036877575.1. NCBI lineage: Eukaryota > Metazoa > Chordata > Actinopteri > Cypriniformes > Botiidae > Botia > Botia almorhae. The sequence goes on from JAZGTJ010006938.1 coordinate 10,867, forward strand.
GAAAACACGATTTCATGATCTTCTAGAAAGCCAGACAGCTAAAACTTTGACTCAACATATCAGATTTCAGTAAAGACTAATAACATTACCACAGCCTGCGTGTTGCAACACAGATTGTGCATGCATTAAATAAACAAGTGCAACGTTTTCAATGTTCAAATTCAAACCAAGTCCTTTTCTATAAATTACAAAGATTTTTACATTTTTAAATAAATGTATATTTATAAATTCGCTATTGATGACTTTTTAAAAGACCATGCATGGATGCGTGCATACAAAATAATAATTGCATGCATTAAAATGATATCTGCATGCGTTGAATAAATTATAATTGCATGCAAGACTCCCCAGCTCAACTTCAACACTTGCTTGCGCGTTTCTCGCTTCATTGAGTTTTCGATTCAAATATAACATTTGATTGCATATTCATAGTCACGTGATTATCGATACCATAAATACCACGCGTGCATTAAACACGTAACTTAAACTTGCATGTAAAAAATACCGACAGTCTGCACCCAAGTTCAAACAACACGAGATAGGGTTTAAATGGCCTTTGTGTGTGTGTGTGTGTGTGTGTGCTCCCACTGCTGCATGCATCGAGGCTACTAGGGCATAATGCATTAAAAAACACACGCTAAACCGACACAGCAATGCATGCGCATAACATGCACCGTCCCGCACAATTAACACACGCCTGTATTCGGACGCAACAGCTTCGATTTCATTTTATGGCGATCATTTGTGCTCCAGCTTGACAAGCACAGCTGCCCCATAACAACGCCAATAATAGAATAAAACAATAAAAACTCAAGCGATCAATCCGGAGCCGAACCGAAACCACGATATCAGCGAGCTCGTCGCTTTACCTGCCGCTCCGGGTCGTTTTTAATCGTTTTTTCGCAGTTTTACGCTCGATTCTCTGCGTTTTCTGGAATCCAAAGGCTCGACAGTATCTACAACAGCGTTGGGCCGCGGCTCCGCCCACTGCAGCGTGACGAGGAGTGCGATTGGTTGCATCGTCGTACACCGATTTCTCTGATTGGCTCGCGTGCTTGACCGACAGCTCGATGGCCCTGTCGTGTTGCGCTATTGTGCTACTATCACGGAATACACGTACTGCACGCAATAACAGCGTGTCTTCCGGCGTGACATTTCGACACACTCTTATTGCTGTTTTTTTTATTTTGTTCTTTGTTTTTCTTGTTGTGGTTCTTTGTTTTTATTTGCTGTCTTATCATTGTATGTACTACAGGATCTTAACGGTTTTGCGTGTATTTATAATGTCTACGGAAATTATCTATAGATAATTATTTTTAGTGTTTGTGTTTGTTGCAGACAAGTTACTGTATAAGGGCTTTACGCGTTATCTGATGGCACTCATGTTTTAATTGCTGTTATTTAAACGGCAATGCAAAATACACAAGCGCACAACACGCACAATAAAAAAAAACAAGCAAGTTTTATTTTGTATAAAAGTTCAATGCGGTTTATTGAAAAATATAGCACTCATCCCGGTGCAAAAAATAACTATGCACCAACCACTACATAAAATGGCTACATACAAGTGCTAAAAATATACAATTTCAATTTCAGAATATACAGCTCCAGTCTACGCAAATATTAGAAATAGCTGAGGTATAACTAAAAGGAAACCAAAACGATCTGCATTTATTTAGCAAACACTAAAATGACTCTTATAGCAAAGAACGTCATTGGGCGAGAAGACGATATATTTAAATACTTCCTGAATGACAATAACATTGACGGGTTTGTGCGATTAAAACGGCTTAAGACAAAACGGATCAGACGCGTGTTAAACCTGATCCAGTGTGAACACGCCGACCCTGAAGCCAAAAACAGAACCTGAACTACAGATCCTGGAACAGTACTCCAGCTTCAGAGTTTCAGAACCATGACCACTGTTTGCATAACGGCAAAATGAAGGAAAAATGATAATTTTTGTTAAAGCAAGTACAGCAGTTAAACAGCAAAGCAAATACACAAAAACAAAAGAGGGATAATATAGCTATTCATTTCAGAACATTACATTTTAGTCGCTTATAAACGGAGAAAGATAAACAAGGGTAAGTTCAACAAGGAGAGGGTTTATGTAAATCACTATTGGGTTAAAATAAATCCATTTTAGATTAAATTGGGTTAGTTGCCAATAAAGGCAATACAAGACCGCTTTATAAGGCCAAATGTAAGCAAGCGTTTCGGGATGATAGAAAAGCTATGCCACCCTAAAATCCTGGATCTTATATGACACGCCTGATTTAATGGGATCCTGGTGCTATAGCGTTTTTGTGCAGACATTTACCAATGAATTACTGCTGGAACAAAATGGAGGATTACTACTCTAGTCGTAATTGTAACGGCCAGTTTTAGATACTATGAAGCCGAACGTAAATAAACATTACTGTGTTTGGTAAAGGGTTTCCACTTTTAAATCTTGACGTTTACAAAACGGGGTTTCGTTTAACGGGATCCGAGACGCAACGCATTCGTACGAACCATCGTTAACATGACAAATCACTGCTGGCAACGATACATTGCAATGTTAACGTTGCAAACGTTGGCATTGTGCTGGTACAAAAAGACAATTATATACTTAATATAAAGGAAGCATCTATAGCTAAAATGCGAGCAGAACGCTATACAATGCCTTCTGATGCATTTTGGGAGCACAGCTACAATGGGCAGAAACATGCGGGCTAGATGGACGCAGTTCACGAAACGGGGCCAAATCAGAAAGCAGTTTTCATTTAAGGAGATTTTTCATTTGACCCTACAACCTGATACGTCTTGACGTTTGTTAAATATATTAAAATGGAAATCCGAGTTTTTGAGTGGAATTCTGCGGTGACGCGCGGCAGACGGACATCACCGGCCACTGCTGTATCCAGGGAAGAGTTGGAAGAGGATGGCTTGAAGGGGTTTGTTCACTGTCATTTGGTAGTTTTTGCCGAGGTCGTGACGGCAGGCCGGACAGGTGTATACTTCGGCTTTGAAAGACCGCTGAAGGCATTCCTGGAAGAACAAAGCATGCGCATTATATAGCGTCATTACATATGCTTGTTTATATTCTGACACGTTCCAGAGTTAAAACCAGCAGAATTCTTGGAACAGAATGTTGACACCGTCTTTAGAATCTGTCGACATTGTTGCCATAGTAACGTGGCATCACAACCAATCAGTGTTGAAGGCGTCTAGCACAAAAGTTCCTTTTATTGTGCGTTTGAAGCAGGTGTGTTCAGCTCTCACCCTGCAGACGTTGTGTTGGCACTCTGTGGTGATGGGCTGATAAACGACTTCTTGGCAGCAGATGCACAGAAAAATCTCCTCCACTTTATTCAAGAAGCGCTACAACAAAACAAACATTCAGGAAACGTTAACAAAACCAAACATTGAGCATTGTTCAGTTCCTGCGTGTCGTTTTGGGGAAATAACACCAAGACCAAATAGTTTCAGAAAAGTTCTCAACTCCATCCAGCACAGATGTAAAAAAGTAAAGTGGAGATGTTTGACGTGTACGCACCGGTCCGAGCTTCAGAGACTCCATCGCTTCATCCCACAGTTTCTTGTTGAGCTCATCGTCTTTGATCAAAGTCTTCTGCTCTTTGCTCAGCTTGTACGCCTCCACCTTCATCTTCTTGGGTGAGTTCTTGGCTGGAGAACTCTTCTCATCAACTGCAGATAAACGAAGACGTTACACAAACCGATGCACACAATCGATAGTGTATAAAAACGTTTCCATAACGTACGGCCAACGTGATGTTCCACTCACCGGTCTGAGACTTCCTCTTCCTCTTGCCCTTTGTGGGCGTTTCCTCAACGTCCTCTTCATTTTTATTCTCCTTCTCTTTTTCCTTGGCAGCCACGGCCTCCAGATAACCTTCAGGGTACTAAGGAGCAACAGAACAAGGTTAACTTTACAAATACATCTCCAGCTTTTTTTTAGAGTGAAAATATCAGAAATTCGGTACAGAAATATTCAGTTTTAAGACGTCACCTGCATGGTGAGCCCCAGTTTCTTAATACGCTCTTTGCCATCGCGGGTCCAAGGTGCCGGTTCGTCGTCATCTCTTTTCAGCAGGTATCGCCACACGAGGAAACCCGACTTGCCCTTCTCTGGCCAGTACTTAACCACCTGACAAACAGCGTGAAATTACTTCCCACTCAAAATTCAAGCGCAGGTCTGTTAAAGCCGCAGTTTTCCTCTTTCCTGCTACGTGTATTCTTTACCTTGTAAATACCGTCGTAGCGGTTGCCGTCCTCGGGGCAGTACTTGCTGTGTTTCCGACCTTTGGAGCTGCGCACCACCCTCACGGGTTTTCCCGCCTTCCAGTCCTTGGCCTCCGCCCCTTCTTTGTCATTCACGGCAGCGTTGCAGTTTAATGCAAGCGCCCTTTAAATACAATTCTTCTATCAGAGCCTTGCATGACGCACAAACTTTTACAGGTTTAACAAACTACGTAACTTCATTTAGTAAACAAAGTTGCATACTCGCACATACATATTGCAACATTCACATGCCAGTCTCTGCTATCTGCATTCACCTAAAACTTTGACTATATTTTATTTGTATGCCTGTCGCAGTGGTTTACAATAACTGAGTGATTCTAATACTTCAAAAAGTTAACTCATCTCGTTGACTTGCAAGGTGGAAAACTACAGTCACAACATTAAAAGCCTTAAAACGTAGTTTTCCAGTTGAGGTACAAATAAAAACACTGATCTGTTTTAACATGCAGCAGATAACACAGGCGGTTCTGACCTGTTCATGTTGGTGAGCTTCTGGTCACATGACTGCTCAGCTGTCCTCTTGTTTCCAGAGAGGTCACGACCCCCGGAGCCCGTGTAGGTGAACTGGTTTCCATCATCCTTGAAAGAAACGCACACAGATTAATACAACAGAGCGTTTTGGCACTCGGACTAAAGTTCCGACTGCGCGTATCAGCTAACTCACCACGTCGTCTTCGTAGCCACCCGCGAGAACCAGAGAATAAGCGCCGTCATTACTTCGGCCGTGAATTCCCGCGACATGCGGTCTGTGAACTCCAGATTCACTCACCTGTCAATCACACATTAAATACAATCACCCTCATCAAAACCACTTTAACTGACTCGCACATAAAACAGGCTGAATTTACAATCGTTTATACACGGATAAAAAAAGAATTCAAGCCTATAAAACATTAAGGTACGTTAACGTTAACTCAGTAACTACAGAAATGACCAAAACATTGAAGATTTATTAAAAAATTTAAGACCGTTGCCCACCTGCACTCTGAACTTCCACAGGGTCCCCACAGGCACTCCAGGGACGGGGCCGTAATGGTTGGAGGGTACGATGGTGCACTGTTTGGTGCGGCCCACGCATGCCATACCCTAGAAACACAGCGAGAAGACCTTTAACACACGCGTGAGGAACGACTCTGTCATCTGAGAACTCGTTCACGCTCTGCTGGTTCGACGGAATGGAAACGCACCTTCCCCCAGTCCCTCTGACTGGACGAGCTCGCAGACGCCATCTTTGATTTCTTTTTGCTCTTCTTCAGCTTCTCCCCGGCCAGAACCACCTCGCTGGCGTCGTTGCGACATTCTGGACAGTACCTGCAGAAAACAGACGGGAAAATGAGCCTACGTGACAAACACGCGCGGGACTCGACGAGGCAAGTTTAGAGAACTGACTTGCTAAACTAGACATACTTTAAAATGCACTACAATTGTTGCGTTAACGCAAATCATCGCAATACGTATATTGCGATGTTTCGATATATTGTACTATCCTACGTAAAACCCACAAAGCTCGACATACGAACTACCGCCAGTCGTACCCTCCACACTGATCCTACAGAAACAGAAGTGTCTGTTTGTGTCTGTGAAGTGATGAACTAGTTTACCAGTCCTCGTCAGCAGGGATGGAGGTCAGCGGAGGGTTCAGGCAGTAGGTGTGAAAGGCCATGTCACACTCGTCACACAGCAGCTGTTTGTCAGGATCCTGCTTCACGCCGCAGATGTGACAGTTACACATGCGACAGTTTTTCTTTGGGTCGTCTTTGCAGACCTTACACTCGGGCCCGTTCGACCCTGATGAGAGGGACAGAGGGGAAAACGAGGGCTTAGCATTTGAGGCACATTGTGTACGGTTCGTAGTTTATCATATAAGGCTGCTTTATCATATCTGTAACTTTCGCCTCTCTATCGCCATCTCTGTTTGAAACATAACACTGCAGGTTACTTGGACACATTACACGCCATCTTCATCTCCCACATCTTCAGGAATTAAGTGCTTGGAACAATTATGTTTTAAAACCCTCCCGGTATTTTGCATTGTGTAACACAGCAGGATTGGTTCTTATAAAGCAGACTCACTCTTGAGAGGACTATCAGAAGAGGCTCCTGGGCCCCCCGAACTTCCTGGTTCTTCGATCTTGTAGATTTCATTGACGAACATTATTCGACAGTCGTTAAGAGAATCGCCGGCATCCCTTTAAAGAAAGGCACAACAGACAAAGTCAGCACAAAATTCATAGCAAAACTGGACCTTGGCAAAGATTATATTTAATGAAATGAAAGCGATGATATGACGGACAAACCAATATTGTCTGAGTACTAAGATGTTTTGCTGCAGTTTTACAGTTTGTTTGTTGGAAAGCACTTATTCTGTTCGTAGATAACAATTTTTGAACGCCACTTCACTGTTAATTAAATGTTAATTTTTTTTTATTTCCGCGTTGAATGTAATGGAGCCGAAAACATCTTCGTACCCCAGCAGAATCTTGCCGAAAACTTCTCGTTGGGTGCGGGTCTCTCTCTTCCTCTGAATCTGGGCGTCGTACCAGTAGCCGCGCTCCTTGGGCTCGTCCGGGTTGTAGTTCACCATCACGATCATGCCCTCCTCCAGCTGGTGCCACTGGTAGACGGTGCGCGCCCGCGGACGAACGTCTTTACCCCGCAGCTGCACCACCCCGTTTTCCGGGTAACTGCATAGACCACAGGCAGGGAGAGGAGGGGCAATTAACATTCAGCTGCAGTGAGAAGCGTTTAACAGTGAGCCTTTGATGAACTGACAGTTTAACACAAAGATAAATGGAGTTTCAACAGCTGCAGGAGGCGTTCAGATGAATCCAGGTGTTCTGCATGCACTGCGACGCATGCAATGCATATAAATATAAAGGAATTCATTCTTATAGATAGTATAGTATATTTATGACATCTTTGAAAAAATCTTTTTTTTTAGATATTTTCGGCAGTCTAAAATGTTGAAAGTCAGACTCACTCTTCGTATTTGACGTGGTAAATGACCTCCTCTTCATCTTCCTCTGAAAGGTTTGCCGCCTTGGTCACGTTTACGATCTGCGCCTCAAACCAAGCTCCCATGTTCAGGTCACGCGCGTCCACAAACTCGTTTATCTGAACGAACAATTAGAATTACACCCCGATCGTTCATCACAGGTGCTTATTTCCTGAAACCAAGCTCACCTTGTAAAACCCAAAGCCTGGGTAGATGAGGTCCGGTGCGTCTGTTTGACCGGAGGTTCCGGCGTTTTGCCCCTCACTCTCGCCGTGCGTGGAGCCCTTATCGGACTCGCTCGGGGCCGATCCACAGCCCGAATCAGAATCAGACAGCTCCGCCTCTTTGTCCTTCTGTAGCACTGCAGGTGGGGCGGTCTGTCGCACCAAAAGTTGCACGATGTCGTTTAAACCCACGTTATAGTCGAAGAGCGTGTGACCGTCTTCCATCTGCAACGAGCATAAACAATTTAGCCATGCGGACAAAACACGGTTTGTTTTACAGTCCAATAACATGACAGAACAGTTCTGGCCCTGCATGCCGATTGGTCAAAATCCAGTCATGCCAAAAAACACACAATAGTCACAAAATTGTTCCCATCTACTTGATAGATCATCCACAATAAGACCAGGTACGTGAGTTATTGCATTTAATTTCAATTTTATTTGCTGCCGAATGTATTTTTAGAAAGGATACTGAGGTAGCAGTGACGTATCGTACACCCACATGGAACACCCGCGTGCCAAATTATAAACTCAGCATTAGATTTTTGTTAACTGCCCTGTATAATTAGTTTAAAAGCGTCTGCATGACTTTATTACCTGTTTTCCCCTGTAAAATAGTCGTTGTCTTTCAGGTTCAACGTTGAAGAGCTCCAATATTTTCCCGCGCAGCTCATCCACCTTGGTGAGCTTGGACAGTGAGTCGACCCGATGGGTCTCCTTGCCATCCATAGTGCGCACCTGGATCCACATGGCGGCCGACCTGAAACGGTGCGGTATTAGGACGAGGGTGACTCACACAGATACGATTTCTGAGACTTCCTCATCCTCGCCCCACCCCCTGCCTTCCTCCTTTTACTTTATAAGCACAGCTAAAACAATGGCCCCGAGCCAGAACTTTTTAACCAGCAGGAAAAGGGTGTTCTGGGTGACGTGGGCGTCAAGAGAAAGACTTTTTTTTGGCATCGTTGCCATGAGCTTTCTCAGTGGCTGACGGAGGAGTTCACAAACTTGCCTGTGCAAAATGAAGTTTATTGTTTCAATAAAAGCTCTAAATTAGAGTCATGTTACACTTGGAAAAATTACAGGTACTGATATGGTACCAGTGAAGTCTGGACACATCTACATATTGTTGTCATTTGTTATATTTCAGATCAACGGTCCAGTCACCGAAACTATGAAATGAGTAAGGAAGTATATAAATTATACAGGAATAAACTGCTTCACAATTTCATGACCTTGGGGGAAATTTAACACATATTGCATTTATTACTGTTGTGAACGTCTACCATATTTAAAAACAACTGTATTTACAGGGTGCTTGTGTAATACAATAGTATTACCAAGATGCAAAATATAAACATCGTTACCATGGTATTTTAAAAGGGAAATGTAAAATCGTGGGAGAGACTGTTCTCCATTCCTAAGGGTGGTAATCACATATAATGGGGTAAAAAGTCCTTGTTTTCATGTCAGCCATGCACACAACGCCTGTTATTGGCGGAAATGCTCTCCAGCGCCCCCTATCTGTCAGCAATGGTGCAGCAATAGGAAAATAAATCACCTTTGATCTATTCGACTTCCAAACAAAAAAACAAAACAATTATAAATCAGATCTAAATCTCATAAATATAGTTAATGTTTATCTATTAGAATTAACCCGTTACAAAATACATAAACGTATGTAAATATACACGACGGCTTGCGTGTTGATCATAACGTGGGTGGTCTGTATATCAAATACATACTCTTAAATGTCAAACGTAAGTGTAATCTTATGATTCTACGATGTCAAGACCTAACATTTAACACTTTACCTACAAAAACAAATTATTTTAGATAAACACACGGCTTTACCACAATCACACCGACACAAACACTTTCCTGTGTCTTGTGGGTTTGTTTTGGACCGTTCTGCATACAACTGCTGAATTCTTCCAGCATGTAAGATTATTAATAAAGAGAATATATGCAATAAAGGCGGATTAAACAGCGAAAAACACTATTAACGCCACAATTGGACGTCTTTGGTCTTTTAAACATTTAAAAGGAATAGCTGAAGTTAAATGTATTACTGAATTACGCAAAAACACAACGATGTACAATATTACATATTACGTAAACAAATGCACACCGTTGCAAATTCATAACCACATACACAGTAAATAAGGTGCCTTCACTACAAAAACCAACTACTTCGCGACTTAAAATATGCTCATTACCTGTATTTACGTCCTCTTGAAAACAAAAGATGTGACTTTTATATGAATGTAAAGGCTAATATTGTGAAAATGTCCCACTTTTGTCACAGTTTAACTCTGCCGCGAAACGCTCGTGAGCTCGAATCAATAAAACTGTTCAACAACGTGTTTCTCCTCCTGCCGCGGGCACGGCGCGCTGCTGATAGGCTGAGAGGAGCCCCGATCCTTGCACTGATTGGTTAACAGACGCGTCAATCACGCCCCCTGCCGGAGCTTAGGCTCAGCGCGCGAAACCCTGCTCTCGTTATCGCACATGTTTGCCTCCGCTGTAATCTCGCGAGACTCGATTGCCTTTTTATATAATGAAAGTACAATATACGGGCATTGTTGATTTAAATTTAAGTGAGTAATAATTAAACGTAAATATTTAAGCACGTACTAAAAATATACTCTTCACGACATAATTCATTTTTAAGAAAAAAATCAAACGTGTTAAACCAATATAACTTGCTTGGCATGACTTAATATTTATTCAGTTAAGATAGGATTTATATATAAAACTCGTATTTATAGGCTTATATATAGATACAAGGAAATATATTTCGAGTCCTTTTATTGTCTTTGTGCTGCCATCTTCTGGTTATATAAAACTTGGTCCAACAAAATGAACAGCGTTTCTTCCGCATTTAGGAAAAGAAAATAGGGCTGATTTACAGCCTTGATTTACGATGATTTTGATACAAAAACAACAGAAAGAATCCTGATGAATGTATTATGTCCTAAATTTTTGTTAACTTTGATCTATGAAAGCGCGTTTGAGGTCATTTCCTTGTTCCTGCTTCTATATTATTACAAAGGTAAGACATCTGATCTTTTTTGCATATAATATTTATAGAATATTAAAAATATAAATGAGTTATGTGGCATTTACTCAAGTTTCTAAGTAACTAAGTTTCGTTTAGTTATTTTGGACTGTCACTGATTTTAGTCATTTTAAAACCATGATCTTAAACGACAATCTAAGCCGAAACGGGACCTTATAATAGTCCTAACGCTGATAAAACATGTTTTATTTATTTATGCATAATTAATAACATTAACAGTAAATGCGTTTTAACCTTTACATTAATAAAGAGCTGTTATATAATGTCTGGTTAAATGTGTCACCTTTATTGTGACGTCAGCAGAGGAGAATCGAAATAGTCGATTTTAATATGTCGTGATCTTCGGCTGTTATTGTTTCTCTGTTATTGTTACGATCGACATGCAACTGTGTGACTTTGTTTTCAGGGTTAAGGAGCCGTCGCGCTAGGTACACGCTTCAGATTCAGCGTAATGTCTTGACTATCTCACATGGCAACGCATAGTCGTATATGATCTCCTGTACTCGCTCAAAACAATGACAGAAGAAGGCGTACAGCTTATGCAGCCGGGACACGCAATGGATTCTGGTCTGGCCCGGGCATTTGAACTTCTATCCCAGGTCGCAGAAGAGCGATTACTCAGCCTGACTTACAAAATGGGGCGCTGGCGAGCAGAACAGTTAATTCACGCCATGTGCTTGATCGTTTTGAAGAGGAACAAAGACGCACATGACAAGCTGTTGACTGTTTGTGACAGCAGGGCTGGAAACTTCTTGGCCGAAATGATCAAGGTGCACGGAGTAAGACTGAATAGTGGCCACATTGGCAGTTTCAAGGTGTCGGACCTAGAGACGCAATTGGATGTTGCAAGAGTTTTTGCTGTATTGGTGCAGGAACAATTATGCGACAAGTCGCTCCGTAATCAAGCATACCGCGCAGCTATCGTGATGAGCAGGAACGCCGGCTTGCAATCCACAGCCGTTTTGGAGGAAACAAGAAAAATCTGTGGGCCCGAGGCCATTGAGGAGTTCATATCGTCCAACAAGGGCTCTGCTTCCCAAACAAGCTTGACCTCCCCGGATGTATCTGAGAGAGGCGTTAGCCATCCATCCTCTCTGAGGTCCAGTTCGGTCTGTAGCTCACACAGTCTTGAAATTAGCTCTCCGACCATTACAGAGTCCAATATGGGGGAATCAAAGCCATTGTCTCTACTCACACCCCGAATTAGTGAAACTACAACCAGTCAAGTCCGAACACTACTTGGTCCTGATAGGTCAACAAATATAGATGCAACCAATCCACTACAAGAACACGAAGTTGTAAATGGCTCGACCAATCCGAAACCCAGACCATGTTTAGATCGCAGTGGAAGCTCACAAATGGTGACGTCCAAAAGCACAAATCCAGAGACTGGTTTTGATTTTTCTTCCCACCCAATGAACAGCTCCAAAGTTGGATCTCAGCCTGCAAACTTTAGCCAACACCCAAACACACCACGCACCCACATGAACTTCAGCCCTCCGGCTGAGAGCAACACTGAAGTACAGAACACGTTTTATGCCTTTGTGATACTGCATGAACCGGAGGATGCGGATGAAGCTCTGAGACTGAAGGAGAAATTGGAGAGTATAATCTCAGGGGTCGGAGCAATTTTCTCAGAAGAATTCGCAGAACCTGGCAGATCCACCTTGTGCTGTATGGAAGACGCCATTAACAACTCGGCGTTCACTCTGTTGCTGCTCACCCGGAACTTCAACACAAACCTCAGTGAAACCAGCACCGATTCAGCGATCTTCAATTCCCTAGAGAAGTATCACAAAAAGAACTCCGTTATTCCGCTGCTACCTCGGGAGAACAGTTTGCCGAAGGACAAACGCCGGCTGGTGCTACGCGGTACGGTCCCTCTTGATGAAAGCAGTAAGACGTTCGAACGTGCCGCTTTAAAAGCGATGGCACCTGAGAAGGTAGCCAATCAGAGGAGCGTGTGGATGACAGAGCAGCGCATTAGGAAATCAGCCGAGGAGCGAAAGCGACTACAAGAGGAAAAAATCCGAAATATGGACCTTCGACGAGAGACCGAAAGATTAGCTCGCCTGAGAATGGAATCTGGAATGCAACAGGATAACATGTTCCATGCACATTCTGCATTGCCGAGACCATCTGCAGTCCATGCTGCTCCAGGACGAGGCCCGGCACCAATGCATGCAGTTCCACAACACGACCCCTGGCAGCAGCAGCCCTCCTACATCCACATCGAGAACGCGCAGAATGTCATGATTGGAAATCACTCAACAATGAATATTGATCATGCTCCACACAACTCAGGAGATGAAGACGACTGATTCTTAAAGCAACAGTACAGGCAAAGTTACTTTTAAAAAGAAAATGTCGGACTTGCTCGTACCTTATTCGTGGTATTATTGTCAGCTGGTG
>JAZGTJ010006939.1:0-23885 GCA_036877575.1 Botia almorhae
ACTTATGTTTTTAGAAAAGTTAAAGTTGGTCCATATGCAGGAGAAGTACCTCTTACATATGGCATCTTTTTTTGCATTTAAACCAATTTTTTAACAGAAAAAATAAACAGGACAAAAAATGTAGGCGTCAAGTCAATGACCCGGGTGGTGACCATGGTGGCCATTTTGAAGTTGGTCATCTTGGATCCAACGTTTGTTTTTTCAATAGGAAGAGGGTCATGTGACACATCAAACTTATTGGGATTTTCACAAGAAAAACAATGGTGTGCTTGGTTTTAATGTAACTTTATTCTTTCATGAGTTATTTACAAGTTTCTGACCACTTATAAAATGTGTTCAATGTGTTCACCATTCCCATTTTATTAAGGTGTATCCATATAAATGGCCCACCCTGTACTTTATCCAACAATGCAATGCCCTCAACTTGAGCTTCCATTTCCAGTGTGAGGACCAGATGATAACTGGAGGCCACACATATGCGTGAAGTGCAGCGTAGCATACTGTTGAACTGAAATTGAACTAAAATGTTTATTGTGGAATAATGCTTACTCCTTCAGGTAACCAGTAACAAGAGGAGGGAACATTCTCATTGTTGAGAGTGTGTAATTGGAAAAGCATTCGCTTGGAGAGCATTTGATTGGACAAATATTGTATTTTTGGTTTATCAAGGAAGTTAACTTGCATATAGATGACTCATAGCTAACAAACATAAACTAAAAGCCACAAGTTTTGATTACATAGTCTTCACTATATTGAGCAGAGGCAACCGTGCATATTGTGACATGCACATGTTTTCCATCAACAATCGCATTATAATACCTTGTATATAAATCTTTACTCTTGTGCTAGCGAAACACTAGGGAACAAACATGTTAGCAACAAGCCAGCTATGTACTTGTTCCTAAGGTAGGAAGCCTGCTGATGATTAGGGACTAACAGACTGCTATTTTTCTTTTCTCTTAATCTTTATTTTTAGCCGTTTCAGGCACTCTTCCCAGTCCACCCCGGGAGTCCCTCTGTTCTAGCTCAGACTGAGACTCAAAATTTACAGGGTTTTAGCATCTACCTTTCTGCAGGTTTTCTTTGAAGAATCTCAGTTTTATTCATGTAAGCTCCTTTAATATTGATCAGAGTCCTGGTTTAACGCATCTTTTTTGCTTTGAAGGTTTTGAGTCTTTAGTCAAGGGCTGAACCAAGCTTGGAGGTTCTGTAGGGGCGAACACTACTGAAAACAATGGTATTAATTGTTTTTTTATACATTTTTTACATTATTTACACATTTGTAAATCGCTCTTGGGCTGCAGGAAAATTATGCCAATTGGCTGCTGGCATTCATTAGGAACATCCCAAACCTGATTCGTTAGCAACTATCTTCTAGTTTATGACCTCTGACTACAAAGCAGCAAACAGGCCATGCTAACTTGACCAAACCTGGAACCACCCTTACATCACACCAAAATGCAGAGCGAAGAAGATCAGAATAAAATATTAAATATTAAAAAGATGTTAATGCATAGCTTGCCTTTGCTTGCCAACATAAATATTCATGGAGAATTGCAGTTGTGGCCACTAAAGTGTAGTCTATCCTTAGACTTGTTTCTGATTCATTCCAGCTGAATAGATCTTAAACCAGAATTATTAAATTAATACACACTTCAGTTGCTGCGCCGTTCAGTGCTGCAGGAGAGGGTCTGAAAACACTAATAGTATGTAGCGCTAATAGTATGTAGCACAGAATAAAGTTTTATCTTGACACCACAAGCTTTTTTACTGTTAGTTGTGTAACTTAGCAGCTAGCTACATTTGTTACAATAAAATTTCTCATGACTAAAATGGTGGGCAGTGCATCAGCTTACCCAGTGCTGCTTATCAGCCGGAGACCCGAATTTGAGTCTGGCTTTAGTCATTTATAGATTTTATAGGTAATAGTAGCTGAAAATGTTTGCACACTTTTTCAATCCATGGAGAATAACACAACACATTTTTTTAATATACTATGATTTGATATACACCAATTCTTATATCACATAATTTTTATTGCATATCTAGGACAGTTAGTATTTGAATTGGGACAAAGTACTTTTAGTAAATGTTTTAGTTTATACTGGGTGCTGTCACAGCTGTAGCATGGCAAACTGGGTATAGAATTAAAATTTTACTTAACTAATACATGTAATAAACTTGTATATTTGTAACCTTTTAGGGGAACTAAATTAGTGCCTACTTCAGAGTAGGGTCTAAAAAAAGAAACTGTCAGTAATATAAGTGTACGTTGATATTTACTCCAAGAACATTTTACAAGAGGTGTTACAAGACAAACATACCATCACAACATGTACATTAACGGCAAGTAATACCTTTATTATAAAACTGTGTCAGTTCTAAATCCAGTCAGGATCATGCTGGACAACTATCCATGCCAAGCGTTTACAAATATAACATCTATTTGCACTTTAGTCCAGAAATGTAATAAATTGGAGTAATATTGATACATCTTCTGTATTTACATCAGATTATCTTCATATAAGATAATCATCCATCATCATTGTTTTTCAACAAGGTATGCACACAGCATTACAGTACCGTGTGTTTCTGCCTAGATTTCTGTTATCAAAACTTTATCAGTGTGGTGACAGCATGTAGGTATTTGTATATGTAAATTATAAAGACAAATGCATTTTGAACAGATTTCTTTTTGCATGCGTGAATGCTGCGGCCATTTACACATGATGCTCTCTTATAGAGCAAGATCACTGGCCATCAGTATTAATAATATCTGTGATCATTTAACAACAGCTGTTAATACTTTTGTATGGAAAACTTTCTTTGGGGTTTTTCCATTCCTGAAAGGTTTTTATTTTATTGCAGCCATTCAGTTGATAAACATGTTAAAAACCATCGCTGTCAACCAGCCAGAGTTCCTACTTGGTGTGAATGCAACCAGGAAAATGTACTAGAAGACCTAATGGTTTTCTGGAGGTCGCCCTGGTTCCTAAAATTTTGTTCCTAGAACTATCCATTGCGGTTTTTGGTTCCTTGCCACAGATGTGTTTTGTTTGCTCACTAGGGGTCTACAAACATGTCTGTATATTTCGGCATAATTTTCAGAACTGCTCTGTGTGGACCTTTTGGAATTTAAAACATTACTACTGCAATATTTTTCTGTGAAGCTGCCTTGAAACAGTTTGCATTGTGAAAGCTTCATATAATTACAATGAGACCTTCTGACTTTAAAAGTCAAATTACAACACATTTTGCCTATTTAAATGAAAAAATGTAACATGCGGCTTGATTTTAACAATTGATCATTCATTAGGTCATGAAAAATGGCTGTGACACCAGAATAAAGCCATCTGGCTGAAGGGGAGGGGTTGATAAAATAAGAGAGATTGTTGATGTTGGATTTTTGTATTAAAGGTGGAAAAAATGTTGAATGTGAATATTTTTTCTTTGTATAAACGTGCACTGTAAGGTCAGGGATGTACATTCATTGGTCAGTTTTGATTTGACTTGAACTGTTAACACATTCCTATCCCTGTATGTCAGGTGAGCAAGCAAGCCATCTGTAGTTTGCTAGTCATGGGTTGATGAGTCTAGATGACATTGCTGATCCATGCAGACATTACTCAGCCAGCTGTGGCAGCCCAGCATTCATCACTTCAGATCAGTCCTATATTCTGACTGCATTGCTTTGACAAAGATCGGGTTTGAGGTCCTGATTAGAGAACAGGAAAATGTGGAGAACTGTTGCATATTGCACTGTCCTACTGACTGGTAAAGCAATAGGCATGAATGTTTTTGTGAGATGTTTGATCAACTATTATCTATCATACATTTTTTCATCTGGAATAAAAAGAAGCTAGTTTTAAATGTATCAAAGGTGTTCCCATATAGCATACAACAATGCTACCATTTTGTGATAATCTATTGAATTGATTTTCAGTTTATGGTTGTAACGGAGATGCTGACTCAGTGGGATCCATATGCAGCAGTTTAATATGTAGAATAAACAATACACAGGAGACGAGACGAGACAAAATCAGAGTGAGTAAACAGGCAAGGGTCGAGGCAGGCAGCAAACAATCAACAGGAGCAAAGTTTGAGCAAAAACAATGGGCAGGCAGCAAAAAGTATCAAAAACGTTAAACAGTCCAGGAAAATGCTCTGAAATGTTGCTCATGGAAAAACAAGACTTTTTTTTACACTGGGCTTTATGGTGCAGGTAATTGAGACCAGGTGACAAACAGGAAGCTCATCAGTCCAGGATACGGGGCTGATGGGAAATGTAGTTCTAGATAGGTTTTGGCGAGGGTTTCCGCTGGCGGCCAGCAGGGGGCGAACCTCCTCCGTAACAATGGTAGTGAGTGAAAGCTTATAATTATGTATTAATTTTAATGCCATAAGCATAATACTTGCAAATATATGTTCCCACATTTTGTGCTCAACACTGTTACCACTTTTGTTTCTATTAAAAAAAGTAGCATTGGATAAAATCTAAGAAATAGTTTAATTTTTAACCCTATTACCCAAGTTAAGGGTATATGAGTATATGAAAAATAAACAAATGTTTTTTCTTTAACTTCAATCCACCATTTGTTCCCAAACTAGCTATTTTTATAGTGTTCCCAAACTACTATTTTTATAGTGAGTAATTCAGGCTAAATTTGCAATCTTGTTACTTGTAACCATGTTACACATTTTGCTGTAGTTTAGTATGTTTATTGTTTAATGTGATGTCTATTTAAACACACAATTAAGGGTTTTAAACTTAGTTCATACTTTTGGTAATAGGGTTGCGATAACTGCAAATCCCTTAGAAAATCAATAGAAAATAAAGTAGCTAATGCGATAGTTTAAGCTGAAGCTGATGAACAGTATTTTTTAAAAGAGTAAGCACCTCCTCTTTCTGTCCATTTGTTGGAAAAGAAGAAAGGTTTACCCTACTAATGGCAAGAGCCTTATAGGTGGGCTTTGATTGCATGATGATGAGGTCTGGAAACCAGCGCCACCAAACAGCATTGTGACACCATCAGTTATCCAGTTATTCCCAGGCTTTAGACTCATGTATGGTAATTTCTGCTGCCACCACCTAACATGCTGATAAGTGGAGAGGCACACAGCGCTTCGCCTGCAGCCTGCCCATGTCTTGCTGTCTCTCTCTTAGTTTCTCTCCCTCTCTTGCCTTTCTGGCACGAAGCCTGCATTCCTGCAGCATAGCAGGAAAGCTTGCTGACACAGGCGGAGAATGTGTGACGTCCCTCTCCGACCGCATGGTCAAACTTCTGTCTGGGCAGTGTTCTCGTCATTGTTTGTGTTTGGCCAAACTGAATTAACCTGGAGGGGAAAGGTCTCACAGTGTAGCACAAGACTATTAAGACTGTTGTTCTTCTCTTTCATTTACCGACCATGATTTGCATAGTTACATTGTTTAGTTTCCTGTAGGTGTTTTGGGACAAAAGAAAGAATTAACTAACACGTTTTAATTGTTAGAATGAACTGATGTTTTTGTCTGTATTGTAGCTGTTCAAATTCATGCAATAGCCAGAAACACACTCTTACAAGTATGCAGGCATGGATGCTTGGCCAGCATGTTTCAAACGTGTGATCCCATTGTCCACAATTAACATACAATGTTGTGTTGCAATGGTTGTAACAAACCTTAACACTCAAGGGGTGACTGTTTACTCCTAAATGTTGTAGCTAAATGAGTTTACGTTTTTGTTTTTGCTCAATGTCTAGATTTTAAAGAAAACATAAAAGTGCATTTATGAGTCATTTAGTTTCATTATGTGATGTGTTTTAAAAAAAACCTTAAGACGAGTACTTAATAAGACAGGTCATGTCCTGTGTCCCTATGGAATTAAAATCTGGGCCCTTTTTAGTACTTACAATTAGCTTTAGTGTGTTTAGATTGATTACCATAAACATGCAAAACTGACATTGCTTGTAACTTTCTTATCACAAGAAACCAGCAATAGCGTAATACTACTGTTGGTAGTGTAGAAAAGGAGAACAGGTTTTGTAGATCTTGAACCATTAATAGAACAGTGAGCATTCTGTAAAGAACAGCATCGGTTGCTTAGTATTGGACCAAATGGTACAGAGGAGCATCGCCTTTTACATTGAATAGAAAACATTATTCATAACCTTCAAATGTGTTTAACTCATTGTAAATGGCAGTGTGGGCGGACAGCGTCTTCACACGAAGATCCAGAATCTGACGACACCCTTCAGCCATGACTGCATATTCAAACATACTCAAAACTAGTGTTGTCACGATACTGGAATTTCTAACTTCGATACGATACCTTGAAAAATATCGATATTCGATACCATTTTTGATACCACGGGGAAAAAACTGCCACAATGTTAGAGATGTAAAAATTTTTTTTTTTCTTTAATTTAAAATCACAAGTCTAGAACATGACAATGAGGTATATTATACATGAACAAAAACATCTTGAGGTATTGCACTTGTTTCAAAGGCTGTACTAATTCAGTGCTTAAGTTAACATATGAATTAACAATGAAAAAACATGTTAATATTTTTTATTTGCTAACATGCACCATTATATTTTTATTAACTAATGTTATAAAAGTTTAATAAATACTGTAACAAATGTATTGTTCATTGTTCATTAATGTTGGTTAATACATTAACATGTATATGATGAATAGATTTTAATTTCAGATTCACATATATTTATTGATCAATGCATATAAATAGAGCGCAATAGTAAACACAGATGCACAACGGTCTTGGTTTATATCTTAGTGATGTTAAAATAAAAACAGTTACCAACCTCTCGAAACTCTTTATATAGGTCTGGGTGTCTGTATTTCAGGTGCCTTGGTAAATTAGTGGTGTTAGCACTGCTTTGTAACAATGCTTGCATATTGGCGTGCTTTTGTCTTTTGCCTTTCCATGTTCATTTGCCTCAAATCTAAAATAGTTGCAGACAGTCTTCTGCTGTGTTTTTTCTCAACCAAAGCTGGCCGCGGCCCCGCACTCGCATCTTCCTCACTAATGCTATTTAACCGGAGCAAATGAGATGAGACAGGTGCTGTGGTCATGTGTGCTGTGTGTCAACTCACTGTTGGAGAGAAGGGAGAGAGTGAAAGCGCCACAGCTAGACTGATATCAGCGTATCGATACTTCTGGAAATGAGTATTGGTACCGTTTCATATATTTCAGTACCGATATTTATAGAAATATCGATATTTTTGACAACACTATGCAAAACCACATAGTCTTTTGTAGCATGTTCATTATTTTTAGTGTCAATATTCACACATAAAATAAATCTTGCATATTGAAATGCATAGCTTTAAAACACGTTATTATAATATAGACCAATATTGTGCCTCATACCACAAATTAGGGCTTTGTCTTTCTGTAGCATTTTCTGTCTTTTGCTGTTGCTGCCAAGCTCTGGCTAGCTCTTGCGGAACATATTGCATGGACATGCCCTGAGTGCCTGTGGGAGCGGAGTTCTGATAGAAGGTCCAAAAGTAGATGCTTTAGGCCTCAATAGTGATCCACTCCTATGGCAAAGCCTTTGACTGAGGCTGTACCCCTCTGGTACACCATCCCTGAGGACTGAGTCATATATGTTGGGCATGAGAGCACTTTTGGGCCTGAGGACTGAAAAATAAACTTGTCTTAAAACACTTTTCATACTCTCACTAGAATCTGTCTTTTTTTAGAAACATGATGAACATTATTACAATAATGCCTTTTCATTAAATCTCAGCAGTTTTTTTCCCAGTTGAGCTACAGTCTTTGTCTTTTTGTTTAATTGTAGGCTACATGACACAACAATGTATACAGATATTTAAAACAATGACATTTCATGTTAAATATACATTGCTGTGTTTTGAAGTGTGCACAGAAATGATCAAAAGCCATGTACATATATGCTGTATGAAGCTTGGCTACTGTACAACTGAGGTCCGTATGATTTATATGGTATACATTATATGATTAGTGACATTTTTAAAGAATTGTACAGTCTGTTCAAATTAAACAGAATTGTTTAAATAATATATAAAATAAATATTTTAGTCTTCATTTAGAGTGGAAAAAAGTGACATTGTGTTAAAAAATTAAGTCTAAAAATTATTATTGTTATGATAGATTTATATTTTAAGATAGAGAGTCTGGGTGGAGGTCAAACATAAACAATAAAATCTGTACATAAAGGCATAACAAAACATTTCCAAGTCAGTTTCACTGTAACCTTTATATAACAAAAACATTTTGTAAAAACTGCACAATGTCTCTAGTCAAACTTTTCCTCTCCTTCCTCTTTGACTTAAGTGAGGGGGTGACCTCTGCTAGATGTTGCCTTACAGATGCTAAGGAACATTTATGCACGCTGCCTCTCTCTTGTGCACACACCTTACCTTTTCCTGTGTAAAAACTGAATTGTAAATGCTTGCTGGTACTGTGGCAGACCCATGCCTGCAGTTGGCACGGTTAAGATCAAGATCTGTGTGTGGGTGAATGGAACAGAACCATACAAGTCCTCATTCTTCAGCTTGTACCGCGTGTACAGCTGTGGCCTGTGTGTCCCGTCATCTGTTAACACACACGGCATCTTTAGAAAGAGGCTCTGTGCTCCTGAACATTGTGAATACAATCAGACGATTCAAGAACAGAAAGAGAGAGAGAATGTGACACAACAGCCTAAGACTTCAGCTAAAAGAACCTTGCAGTTTTAAATGTCAAAATGTTACATTTAAGCAGATGGAGCTTGTATGCCTAAATAAATAAATATAATCTGTTTTGTGTTCTGTTCTTTCAGCAGATATGTACTGCAATGATCTCAGTAAAAAAAAATTGACCCAGTTTTTACTGTTAACTTTACTGTTATTGTGTGTGTTTGTGGTAACTGTTAATCAGGTTTCTATTTAATTCATGTGATAAATATTATTTGTGTCGTTCATGTAGCTGCTGCTTGTGTAATTTCTACAATACTCCAAATTTTGTCATTAATATATTTTTATAAAGTTATCTGAAAACACATTGTTGGCCAAAACAAATTTTATGGTGATGTATGGCAAACTTAACATAATAAAGGCAATTTTACACAAAATTATAAATAAAAAAGTTAGTCAATTACATTTTGTTTACATTTTTTAAAAAGCTTTGGGTGATTAGATTTTTTCGATTAGATTTTATCTCCTGTCATTCTGATTCATGAATTAAGAGACAGTTCTTAAATTAAGATTTTTGCCCAGTCCTGATTGTCAAGCCCACATTTCTTCATGTTTAAACTTGGGTCTTTACAACACACACCATTTAGAATTTATTTTTATTTCTCTACTGTTCTCATACATCAGACCCGCAGACAGAACAGGCATGTTTTAATTCCACTCGTGGCCTTTGAAGTGAAATGTTTAGTCTGCCAGTTGACTGTGTGTGTGTTGAGGTATGTGAGGATGAGACAATGATCTCCCCCACATACACACACAAAGTCAATGCAATGCTTTGTCTGCCGCGCTGGAGAGAACATGCCCTCTGTGTGACCTCTGTACCAAGACACACACACACTTTTGAAGAGCAGTCAATAACCCTATCTGAAAAGCCATTGATTGGGTGCAAGCTGACACTTCCAAAATTGCAGAGAGAGGAGAGAGAGACACAGAGGGTTTCACACACGCACTCTAGCTGACACACACGCACACACAACTATAAGGACATGCGGAGATGTTGTTCTTGAGTCCCCTATGGAGTGTTGTGTCTTTAGCGCACCTAGTTAAACCGGTCTACTGTAACGCTATAGTCTGACACGTTTTCTGCAAATGAATGTTAATTTTAAAATGTATTTGCTTGTAAGTCTAAAACTTCATGAACAGGGCTGCTTTTTTCAAAATCATCATTAGTTATGTTGGTCATAGAGACCATTGGTGCAGATGGTTCTACGATATACTCAAGCGTACAATGCTTTTGAGAAACACAGCCCAGGTTTGTTAGGCTGGCATTTATATAGTCATGCCTGGATCCTGTATATGTCAGGGATGCACGGGGAAGAACCCAAATGCAGACAGCGATTCAAGCAAACAGAACTTTATTTAAATTTAACACAAAACACATTTCCCTACAAGGGCTTTTAAAAATAAACAGAACTCAGCCTCCACAAAGGGGTGAAAGGGAACAAAGGAAACAGAAACTCAATGGGTGATAAAATAATTAATTAAACGTCAACTAAATAAAGCAAGAAATTTAACGTTAAAACAAGACTCTCCCTAAGGAAAAGAAAAATAATGAAAACAGACACGGAGACAAACCTGATGCGGACTAGACAGCCAACACGGAGCACGAGACAAACAAAGCATTAAATACAATAGGGAACAATAACGAACAGGTGCGCAAAATCAAACTGAACAAGGGGGCGGGGTAATGACGCGAGACTGGAGAGCACATGGCAGATAGCCAAAACAGAGCCATGTGCTACAAAACAGAGCCATGTGCTTCCACATAGAACGCACACCCAGAGCGTGAGTTTAGACTTCGACTCCAAAACAAGGACCGGAACCAAGACGAGTCGGAATCTAAACTTCACGCTTTGACATATAACACTGACTGTGTCAGAATCCTGGCAGAACGCGATCTCCCGACTTGACAGGAAGCCAGGACCCTGACAGTATACCTTTATTATATTGGGATATAAAATGTAAAAGAAACAAAATTTATTTTTATCATGATAACTGGATGTCATAATGAGATCTTGTAAAAACAGTGAACTGTGGCATACTAGTGTTCGAGTACACTAGTTTCACAAAAATAGCTGGTTTAGTGTGTACAGTGTAGTATGCAGTAAGCACTACTCTAGTGTTTAGAATCTCATCATAACAGTCATACAAAACGTTGTATGCAGTTTGCTTGGAATACCTAATTACATTTGCCAAATTTTAAGCATAAAACTAGAACACTTAGCACACTGTATCCCACAATGCAGTGTGCTTGACCTTCTGTTTTCAGAGAGACAAGCAGTGATGACAATCAGTCTTTCTTTATGTGATCAGCTGCACAAAATTAAATAAAAATGCCAAAAAAGTAAGTTGACACCACTCTCTGAACTAAGCATGCAACATGAGGTCATGTAACAATGTAGTTGTAGGAACAATGTAGTTCATGGAACAATTTCCATTGCATACTGTTTTACATACTTTTTTAAATAGTAGTGGGCAGCATGCAGTATACTGTGCAATATGCAGTCACTTTAATCTAGTATTTCATTCAGAACATTTTTTTACTTTTTCTGTAACTTGGCATCCTCACACCCCTCTTTCCCTCTCTTTCTCTTTTATACTTGTTTATTATAGTCTGGCACTCCTGGTACCAGACAAGATAGTAATGCACTTGTGTCCTTTCTGTGCACTCTTTCTTGTCTTCCCTTGGCCACCAAAGATGGACACTCAGCTGAGGTGCTGTAGGAAGGCCACAGACACCTCATGTCTTCATGCACCAAACAAAAACACTTACATTTTCCATCTAGTCTGCTATTTTAGCACATATTTTTGTTGTTGTAAGTGCAGACTTTGCTTGGAAGAAGTTCACCCAAATATGAAAAATCTGTTATTGTATATTGACCCTCACATAGATCCAAACACATAGTTGCTTTTTATCTGTGCAATACAAAATAAGATGTTTTAAAGGAATTCTGAGATACTCCTGTTTAATAAATTAAAAACATTGTAGCCAGGGGCTAAGCTTAATACATAAGAATACTATTAAATATCATAAAAGTGGTCTGTATGACGTGCTGTATTCTTCTAAAGTCTTCTGAGGCCACTTGATACATTTGTGTGAAGAACATCAAATTTAGGTTGACATTTCCTGAAAATCTGATGTTGCTCTCAGATCTTATTCTCAAACAGCTTTCAAGGTTTCACATTAACACAATGCAGATTTGACAGCAACTCCATTGTTGGTTCTTTTATGTCTTGCAATTGAACACGCTGGATCAAACATAGTGTTACTTCATAGGGCTGGATTTTCAGTGAACAACAATTTTACATTTTGCTGTGTTCCTCATACAGAGCTATTAAAGCTATTGTTTAATTTTGGAGCAGTTCTTTGAACTTAGTAGTTTTCTTTATATTGTTGGAACTTCAGGAGCATCAAAAGCTTCTGGTCACTGTCAGTGATTGTTGTACAGAAAAGAACAGCTGAACATTCTGTAAAACTTCTCCATTTGTGTCCAGAGGGAAAAAAGGTCAATTAGAAGGACAAAATGAAACCCACGTCTGCACTCCTCCAGCCAATAACACCAACCAATGAGCTGTAAGTATTCCAACTGCACATATATAATACTGTGATGTCTGGCTTTACCAGAGGCTTTTTAACGGCTGCCATTTTTTATAAAGGCGTCCTTTAGAGGCAAGTATGCTGTTATAATCTTTGACGAGTCATCAGACTGAAACAGCTGCGTAGACATATATCAGAGAAAGTATCTGATTCTTCATCTCAGTTGCTGATATACTCATCTCACTCTCATCGTCTTGAGCTTGAAGTCCTCTAGAGTCATAATAAATGATATTTTAACGGTCTGGAACATTGTGTCTGATTTTTCTTGCGGTATGGAGGAGATTTAGAATGTGTTTTCCCTCCACAGGTCTCTAGGTAATGCTAGCATAAAAGCACCATGGTATTATCATGTTTCTGGGCATAGGATAATATTAATTGTTATAAATAAAACTGCATTCATAATTAATAATATGTATTAATACATATATTAATATACTATTAATAATAATAATATTAATTGTGGCACTCACAGCATCATGTAATAGACGTTATGTTACAGTTTTAAATAACTGTACATAAATAATTGCAATATTATTCTGTAGTGATCCATATGTTGATTTTGTCAGATTCCTGTTGATTCCCATCTCAATTTTTTGTACATATTTGACTGTTGATACTAATGTATAAAGAGAAAGTTGACCAATGGCTGACATCATGAACACACCCTTAGTTTACAAAATATTTACATTGAACATGAAAATTATACATTCGCCATTGTCTATGACAAGGTTGTCCATAGATTGTTTTTTATTGATACAAGTAGATATTTACATTTCTTTTAAATAACAAAGTCTGTGTCATTATTGATCGATACCGACAATATAAACTTGGCCAATTAATTAGTATCATCAATCATTCAGTACATTTTTCAAGTACATTTTTTAAAATACTATTACCATTAGATACCATAATTGTAGTGTAGTAACACCTCAGCACTATGTATGTCACTAAGTGAAAGAGCCTCCTGTGTCATAAATCACGCAATGCTTCTCTTTCCTCTCATACTCTGCTTTATCATTCTTGTATTTTTGCCTTTTTGCTTGCCATGAACACAGCAGAGATTAAAAATGTTCCGCTGGCTTTTCTTTTGTACTGTCTCCACAGCTGATTGAAAATTACACAGACAGATAATGATGCAGGCAAGAGAAGTTTTTTGTGCAGGGAGGGAGAGAAAAATCCTTCCATGCTTTTTATATCCATGTTTTATTGTATCGTAAACAAAATAAAATTGAAAATGATGCCTCCGACATGCCCCGCTAGCATCAAGCACTGTGTCCCTTCTGTGCCAAACATCCCCCTGCCCCCCCTTGGCCCCGCCCTGCCCCCCCCGCCCTGCCCCCCCTTGGCCCCGCCCTACTTGAGAGTGTAAGACGGTGTCTGGATCTGGGTACAAAACACTTCTGAGTGAAAAAACAATGTGATCATGACGGGGATCGGGGTGTTTTGGGGATTTGGGGATGGGGGGAGGAGGGCAGTTCCACTTTCTGTGTTGAGAGAGAGACAGAGATTGCGTACGGGGGTGTTGTCTCACCCTGTTTTCTTGATAAATCAATCTTTATACTGGCAGACACAGCAGGCACCACAGAGACACTCTCAGACTGGTACCATTCAGCCCTAAACCCCTGGGCACACACAAACCTAGACAAAAATGAGACAGAAGCCTTGGCACAACACAGTAATGCACATATTTTAGTTGCAAGACACAAATACAGACAGAATGTACACAGGCACAACAGTTCTGGGGCTGTCAGACTAATAGTTTGCACATCGTCTCACATCAATTGTTGGCTTTTTTTGGGAGCAATCTTTTTAGCTGTAGAGTCATTTTATGTAGTTAGGGAAAAGTTTTGTTTGGTAGTTGTGTGTTTCTGTGAGTGGTACCACTATTGTGTTATTATTCTAAACTGGCACATCCATGGACCATCTATGCAGATTGCACACAAAAATTTTTTTAATCAGTTGCTAAAATCTCAAGCTAAAATCTGACTGAAACTACCTGGAATCAGGTGTGTTGTATAAAGTGAGGATAATGAGGTTTATGGCATCAAACCTCAGATATTCAGAGTTTTGTTTACATGCTAGGCGTTTTTACATACTACTCACACATTATCCAAAGTTTCTTCCTGTTTACACTACTGTGTGATGCATCACAATTACAGCCAGAACATACATGTAATGTTTTAAATAGAGAAGCAGGATTTTAGACCAGCGAGGTTTCACTGTGGGCAGCGATACAAAGCATGACATTGCAGAAATAAAAATAAAGCATTGCAAAAATATTTTGTCACTTGTTAATATCTGTATCTGGTTAGGAGAAAAACTCAGGTTTAAATGGAAGACAGCTTTTATTTATTTTTTATTTCTCGTAACACATCTGGTTCGGACAAAGTGTTAATAATAAGGAATAAAATTACCACAAGAAAACCTGAATAAAATCTGTGTAATGACCAAAACATGTTACTTTTGTACAGTCAGAAAGTGGTTCCACTATTTTTTGTATATGCATTTACAGGATGGACTGCTGTTCCATTTTTTGCATTATTATGGAACATAGATTTATTTGCAAATGTATTAGTGTAGAACCTCAATATTTGCCCTTAAATAGTAAATAACAACAAAATTAACTGTGTTTCTTTGCTCTATGTGTAGATCAGATGATGTCTGTCTGTCTAAGTGGGTGGTTCTTGGCCAGAAAAAGCTGCAAAGTGGGCCAGACTTGTGACAATAGTTAAAAGTCTGGATGAGATGTTTGCCTGAAGCCAGGCCAGCTACAGCCTGTGCTGTCCTCCTGAGCTCTCAGCCAGCTTCAAGTGTGTGTGTGTGCGTGTGTCTGCCTGGGGAGGTTTAATTGAGCTGTGACTCATCCAATGGAGAAGGCAAAAGGCTTTGTGTCACACTGGGTGCATGGCAGGATGGTAATGAATCAGGAGTGGCTGAAGACAACAGGTGTGTATATGTGCCTGCCCGGTCTAGGATGGACAAGTGGCAAAAAGTATAAATAAATGTAATAATAATAAAATAAAAAAGTAGGTAGATAGACAGACAGACAGACACACACACACACACACAATCTTGGCACATCGGGGCTGATTCACAGCTTTGTATAATAAAGAACAACAGAATGAAAGGGAAGTAAGAAGGAAATCCTACATGGCAGAGCAGATAGTGAGTCTATGATGGGTTTTAGGATCTTACATAAGATTCATCAAATGGTGTTGCTGTGTTATTATGTGGGCACTCCTACGCCAAATGCATAAACTATGCCAAATAATGTCTTTACAGCATAAATACTTACATACTGGTTTATATTATTTTTGATGTTGCTAACAGCAACAGAGGAGGTTGACCAAACCTACTTGAAGCTTATATTCCTCAAGGGTGGTCAAAACAAAATTAAAATGGTCAAAATCAAAAGGTGGTCAAAAATATGGCAAAAATAAAACCAAAAATTGGTTTTATGGCCACATATTACATAAGAATCTTTCAACAGCATTTTGGTAAGCACAACAGTTAGGTTACGAGTTATTCGGAAGGCTATTTTTACCTGGCACCAAATAGACCAATAGTGAAAGTCAAGCTTTGCTGAGGAGGTTGCCGTAGCAACAGTAGTGATTTCCATTAGGATTAGTATCGAACAGTATATTGAGAAAAATAAGCACAGTTGTTATTTAGGGCTACGACACAAGATCACAACAACTTATGTTCTTTAATGGCAGTCTTTAGGATTGACTAACTTGGGCTTGGAACAAACCTCGATAGAAATTCCTTTACAAAAGGTGACCCTCCTGGAAGACATAGTTTAATTCAGACTGAGTATGCCATATTACATAAGACAAGGGTTCATGCTGAAACTAAATGATAATGTGCAGGCAAGTCCTTAAATTCTGGCAAACTCTTCCCTTCTTGGTGACTGTGAAGGACCTTAGCAACAGCACACTTGCCTTGCAGTGGTGGGTCAGAGCTTCTCTACTTCTATTATTTTTAAGTCTGTAGAGATTGAATACCAGGTTTTTAATCTGATCATCAGTCCTCAGTCTCTTTTTTTATGTTCTTCATTAATTGTATTCTTGTGCTGATGTGGTGAGTGTGTGTGTGTGGTAGGCTGCTGAATCAGTGTTCCAAAGAACTGTCTATTTAATAACATCAAATATTGATAGGAGTAAAGTGAACTTTAGGTTATGGTCTAGGAGAGCTTGTATAGAGCACAGTGTCCTTGAAGTAGGTGCAAGCGGTCATTGTTGTACAGATGATCTGTTTTTAGAGCTTCCTTCCATGAAATGTTAGACACATGCATATAGTAGTATTGTTTGATATTTCACCTGATTATCATAACCTCTACTACCTCTCTTTAAACCTTTGCCCTCATCACTGGGGTACCATAAAGTTCAGTACCTGGTCCTGTACCCATCTTCGTATATACAAAGAGTTGTGACTTCCCTACTACTTTGTAGACAACACTCAACTCATTTATCCCTATCTAATAATAAATAATGTGACATTTGTCAGATATGGTAACCCATACCCAAAATGTGACCTCTGCGTTTAACCCATCACTGGTGAGGAGTATTGATAGCATTTGTGTGCAGGTGCATTATTATTAACAAAGAACATAATTTACAATTGTAAATGTGCTGGATTTTACAGGTTTCATTATACTGGAATTTTTACTACTTATTTTACTGTTTTTACTAATTTTGACTATTTTGATGTATTTATTTAGGTGAGTGTTTATCATTAATAACATACAGTACATCTCATTGAAAGCTGCCATGTTTGCATGATGCCATATAAAAATTCTAGATTTTCATACATTTTTACGTTGTCAAAGTTTAAAGTTCAGCTTTAAGTTACAATAAATAAAATGTAGCATTAAACTAGACAAAACTAAGCTCCACTTCATTTCAGATAGCAAATCCTTTCTAAACACATCTCAGTTGAAGATCACACAGTCTTTTCCTCCAGGTCCCTTAAAACAATAGTCACTACTAGTCACTCCAGTCATTCTAGATGACCCCCTCCCTTATTACACCTGCCTTTTCCCAATGCTTTGTGGTCTGAAACATAGGAAAAATTTGGCCTTTTCTTGGCCACTGCCCTGTTCTGTGTGTCTTCCAAACAGCAGTTATTTCATAGCTAGACTTATGAGGCTAAAGGTACAGTGTACTGTAGTACTGTACTTTTTGTGCTGTAGTACTGTATGTTTTTTGCATGCTGTAAGTCAAGTATTCAAACTGTACAAAGTACATTATATTTACTGTGGAGCTTTAAATTGACAATCCATGCATACTGTATTCATGACTAAATGTATGTTGTGCACACTGGGACTCTGAAAACCTCAGCTTTACCATTTATGGTAGTGACATGTTTTCAACCTGTCATAAAAACTTTTTTTGTATTTTTGTATTTTTATGGCAGATACATTGCATTGAGATATCTGCCATAAAAATACAAAAATTTATGGATTTATAATATATGGAACCACGTGTCGTTTTAAGGTGCAGTAGACCTCAGGTTCTCTGTCAGGGGGCTGCATGCTGGATTTTCACACGATACAACAGCGATAGTCTGTTGATGAGGGTTTACTGAAGGTGTGTTTGTGCTTGCTCCTCAGCCAAACAGCCTTTATCTGGCACTATGCGAAGTTGTTAGATTGTTAATCAATGTCAGAAGAGCAACATGCCCTCCAGCACTTCTTGTCTCAATAGAGAACACTTTGCTGTGTAACTGTGTCATAATACAAACTTATGGGCAGCCATTAAAGAAATACATAGATTAGTATCTGTATTATGTCAAAGCTGAAACACAGGATTCCTGTCACATACAATCTTTTGTCATTCAGTCATGACTGAAAACCATTTAGGGCAGTGCCGGCCCGTAGGGTTGTGGGGCCCTAGGCAAGATAAAAAAAATTGGGCCCACTGGTGTAAAAACAGTGAGAAGAAAGCACAAAAAATACAATTTCAATATTTAAGTGTATACATTTTTATTAACTGTAACATATTTAACCTATAATACATATGTAAAAATATTTACTCAGATTTAAACAAATACGTTTGCAAGTACTGCGAAGTATTGTAAAGTATTGCAAATGAAAGTGCAAGTGTGTTGTAAAAATAAATTATACATAAAATAAAAAACAAATAAATTATATATTTATTTTAAAAAAATAAATGAAGAAGGGTACAGGACACAGAATCTTAAAATATATGAACTATTTTGATTGTGCTTCCATTCTGGTAAATAAAACTTTTAGCACTTTATAATTGAGAAATGTTGCTTTGGCTGTTCAAGGGTTCGAGGGGACAGATTGCTTAGATCTTTACTTTGCGTGACTTCTTGGCTGCAAAATCGTCAATCACCCCATCATATGACACAGTCTCACATATTTCATGGTTGATGCTCAGAACAGCAAGTCCCGATCGATAATTAATTGATTATTTAATGAAACATGCTGAATGTGGCATAATTTTTCTCACATATCACACAAGTATTTCTGTGATCATGAGCATCATTGTATTTATTAAAACAATCCTTTTTTCGGCTCCGGAAAGATACCGTTTGGATGCCATTTCATTTCAAATTAAAATTCGATTAAAAATAGCAACGAGACTTGTGACGTTATATTACTTAAGACTTTTAATGACGTTATATTACATAAAACACTTTCTGGTTTATATCCAACGTGAGCAATTTGGAGAGATACGTGGAATCTGTGTAGTAATAGGTTACGGCATTCTAGTTCACCCAATAGCCGATCGTGGGCGGTGTTATGCTGCTGGGTATGTTTCTAATCTTTTCAGCTTTTATTCATACTGTTGTATTGTATTTATTATCATTTTCAGCTATTTGTCATGTATGAATTATACAGAGCTATTCTTTTAATGAAATATGGAGGTACATATTTTTTCTCACCGTCGTTGTGAATTGTATCGCGTTTAATGACACACCTTCCTTCGCATTATTCAATATCTGCTGCTGTTGTTGCAGTGAGGCCATCTTCCATTTTTAGTTGGTCACAGTGAACTGCGGCAAGCTGGCCAATCTCCAGAGAGAGATATTCGGCACATATAATGCTGATACAAAGAGGAACTGTCTCCAGAAAGGAGGATAGGAGCGAGGGAGCGTCTTGGCTGTTTGCGTTCTGGCTGATATTGGAGCTGTCAGTCAAACAATGAAGAAAACTTCACTCATACTCCTTCTCAACTTCCTCCCATATCTTCATCTCTATAAATCAATTCAGCTGTTGTTCAAATTAGATGTGGCCCTTCTTTTTAACATCCTCATGTTAAATGCACTTGCTTGTGATGATGCCACCTGACCCAGCTACGGATAAAGGAAGCCACTATATATTTACAGAACATGTAGAAAAGTCAAAGATTTTGTTTTTAAAGCAAACACAGCTTTTTATTCAACAATACCTGCCTCAGTGAACACAGATAACTGACAGCTGCAGGTCTTTTGAATGTATGGTGAGGCACTAACACTATAACTAGCTAGACCTACAGTAGAAACCTATAGAATGAAATGCACTAATTGTTATATAACTGATACAACATAAGGATTTGACAAATGGGACATACTGTGCCGCACATGTCTTTGACATTTTTGTCATTTTTGGTAACATCTTTACTCTGAGCCTTGGTTTATTCTACAGTTCTATTCTGCGGTTCCTAATGGTTGGTGTCTCGTATGGTGCATTGATACATAGGAACATTTAAAGCCAGACACTGTTTCCAGAGCTGCCGACATCCGTCCTGACAATTTACTTAATCTTCTTTCTACACAATAGTGCTTTCTGCTAACAATGTTTTATTTGCCCTCTCTTGTTGAGCGGGCTTCTCTTCTCCCTGAAGTGTTTGAAGTGGAGTTGTTTTTACTTTCAGAGATGTACACGCCACCCCCAGTTATATTTATCTTCAGACTTCAAAGTGCCACCCTGCTGTGTTTTTGCATCATGAGCATATAAAAAAGGTTGTTTCTCCAGTGTTGTCTTCCATTTGGCTGTCTGCTCTGAAATGAGCCAGCCATGGGAAACGGGAATCACTTGTTCAAATATCATCATGGTAACCAGTTTTCTACCTTTGTCTTTTGTTATTTCTCCACAGTTTTTCAAAAAGTGAAACGCCAGCACCCCTAAAAAAGGATGGTACCTCTGGCACATTGAATAGGGCAGTGCCTATGGGCATCTGTGTCACTCATAAACCAAGTTTGAACAAAAGGAGGAAAGACGATTCATTTCCCAAAAGTGTAAGCAGTTAAACTGTTTACAGTCGGCCATGGCTACATATCCATGGTTCGGAGGATAGGGTCCATATATCAAAGTCCAGCACTTACTTTGGCTAAAAGAGACACTGACACATCTGTCTTCAACCAGAGGATCTGAAATGGTGGTCGCATAGGCATGCTTTCATGAAAGTGCCTCTTTTTTCTGCACCAGTTAAAACTGCAGCCAAAAGCATTACTGCAAGGGCAGTATGCAGACTGCTGACTACCCAGCCACAAATAATAACACAGGTAAGAGTCACTTTAATTTATAGACCTAAAGGTGTACCAAGAGATTTTTAACTTTCCATTTATTTATTTATTAGACACTTATTATCCAAAGCGACTAACAAATGAGAGAGCATTTTTTCACAAGTTCTAACAAGCTATGTCTACAGTAAAAATGAAAGTGATGTATTTGTCAGGTTATGGTAATCCATACTCTATATGTGACCTCTGCATTTAATCCATCCATTCAGTAGTGAACACACAAACTGCAAGTCATGAACACACTTCCAGGGAGAAAATGGGGAAAGGTGACTTGCTGAAGGGCACGCCAATATTTTCTCCTGCTGGATGTGGGAATTAAACCTGCAACCTTTGAGTTATATGTCTGAATCTCTAACCGTTAGGCCACGACTGCCCCAAAGGTACAAGTAGAAATAGTTCTGATACTAGGGACAGGATGAACAATATAACTTCTTTTTTTTTCAGTTGTACCTAAAGAAATAAGTAGTAGCACATTTTACAAATGTTTACAGTGATGAACATATGTGCAAGACCCCAGTCATATCAGTGGCCTGGGAAATGCTGTTTTATTCTGCATACAGTAAGGCCTGTTGCCCCCTCCTGGGGTCACTATGCTGATATTACATGACCTGCATATATATATATATATATATATATATAATTAAAACACTACATTATCACACACTTCCAAATAGCAGACTAAATAAATTGTTTGTCAAAAATGCTCAGTGACAATCTATTTTGCAGAATCCATGTCAACATGTCATGCTCATGAAAACAAGGGGCAAAGTCTCCCTCAAAGGTTGTGAAAAAGATGTGAAATTTATTCACATCTCAGTTTGGTCAATACAATCGATTAGCACCAGTGATTTAATTACAATCAGTTTAAAGAAAAGAGAAACTGCGTGGCAATTAATGCTTCAATTTATTAAAAAATGTATAGAAGGTAAAGATCTGAACCCTAAAATTAGCTGGGGATTGTTTCTTTGGTCGTGTCTCATCTTGTTAAAGAAGTGAGCCAGGACCACCATTTCAGATAGGTGTCCCTGCGGATACTCGTCAGCATGAAGTTATAATAGTTAACTAGGTGTCAGTCTGTGCTTTTTTTACAGAGCGTGGGGCTAGTTTCTTGGTTACGGTTTCGAGAGTCTGAGTCTAGACCTGCACTCTGGGTGTTCATTCTATGTGGAGGCACATGGCTTCGGCTTTGTTTACATCTGCCATTTACTCTCTGGTCGCGCGTCATGTGCCCTCCGGAAACTTGCGTTCAGCTAATGAACGTTGCCTTGTGGTTCCATCTCAAAGAGGGAAGAAATCACTTTTCCGCACTCTTACTTTCACTTTGCCGGGTTGGTGGAATGAACTACATAACTCTATCAGAACGGCTGAGTGACTAGCTGTTTTCAAGAAATGACTAAAAACTCAACCATTTTGTCTTCACTTCCTTAACTAATCAACTAACACACTGCCACTACCTCTACTTCTTTGACTTGGATAAAAGCATCTGCTGAATGAATAAATGTAAATGCGTCATGACCCCGCCCCCTTGTTTCCTCGTTTGTTTTATTTTGCGCACCTGTTTGTCATTGTTCTCTGTAGTATTTAATTCCCTCATGTCTTCTGTCCCGTGCTGGTTTGTTATCTGTGCTTTTGTCTTCCGTGTTTCATTCGTGCTTCCTCTGTGTCTCCTCTGCGTTTCATCCGTGTTTCTGTTCCTGGTTGTCGTTGGTTTGTTCATATTCCTCGTTTGTTGCTCTCGTTTGTGTATTGTTTTTTCCATTTACTTTTGTTCCCATCCGCCCCCTTGTGGGGGTTTGCTTTTTGTTTATTTATAATAGTGTTTTTTGTGAATCGCTGTCTGCGGTTGGGTTGTTCTTTGTGCGCCTGTGACGCTAGGAACCATTAGCAAACAATTGCTTAGAACTACATGTAAACATTTCAAAATACTTAATTTAGTTTAATCCCTATCAAGTTATCAGGGCTTTTGTTACAACAAAATAAAAAGGACAGTTTTCAGAAAGTGAAACTTTAAATGAGGCCAACCAAATGCTGACTCTCAAAATACTTCAGTATCCATTTTTTTAATATCAGATGTGGAATTTGAACTTGGAATGGAATTTGGACTTACAAAATTCCTAAGAGACCAGAGGTAGAGGATATTGTTGAAACAACTGGATGACCCCCAAGCTGAGCTGGGGCCACAATGTTTTGCTTTTTTATTCATCATAGAGAGAAATGAAAAACCAGAACATTCTGTTCAAAAACATGTGACAGGCCATCCAGCTTAGGGGAAAGGGCACTGACCCACGATCCCAAGCAACCTGCCAATCAAAATAAAAACAACAGAATGAAACACCCTTAACTAGCAAACAGAGATGTTACAAGAGCTAAAAACCTAACTAAATGGATTACCCATTAATTAATTACCAAATTACTGTAATTTCTGGATACTTATATTATTCCAAATCAGTATGACTTTCTGTGGAATGTCAGCCGTGCTCTAAAGTCATTTAATAGCTATCTGAGAAAACCTGAAACTGAAATGTAAATATCAGTAAATAACAAATAAAACATGTTCCTTATACAAGGCAATAGTAGAAGACTTGAAATATAGCACGTTTTATGCTCTATTTTTAGGCTTTAATAAATATGAATTTATAGAATAATAATTTTTGTATTTTAGTTTATAGAATAAAATACAAAAATATCATTGTTTAGTACTTTAAAATGTTTGAGAGAGATGTATAAAGCACAATAAAGGGCAACTGTTATAAATGACAATTTAAATATTGTGACGAGGCGCACCGGGGCAATCAGCGTCGCCCTGGCAACGGACGCGCCGCACCTGCCCGAGCTCATCCCGGGCGGACCGGGCACAGCTGCGACGCGTCACCCCGCGGCGTTAAAACGCCGCCGCCTTCCGCCAAGTAGAGAATGGAGAGTCAAATGCAGAGCAAGCTAGTGCTGAAGAACGCGGGATCTGAGAGTGCCGCCAGCCGGAGATACGTTGCGTGTCCCCCGTGCACCCCGAGAGCAGCGAGTGGCCGGAAGCCACTGA
>JAZGTJ010006940.1:0-23884 GCA_036877575.1 Botia almorhae
GATGTGCTGAGAAGCCCTACAAAGCTTCTGTTCCTGAATGGAGATCTATATAGAGTAGAGGGGTTCAAATGTTCTCTGTGTCAATGAATAAAGCAGCAAGAATCAGGAAACTGCTGATAAATCATCATAAGAGCTCAACTCCAAGCAGCAGGAGATAAAGCCAATAGCATGTGATGGGTCATCATCATGAACATTGGACCCAGGAAAGCTTCACCATTGCCCGAAAGTATTTAAACACTTAAGCAACCTTAAAAATGTATAAATATCATTTATGATACAACAGCATAATAATAATAATATCAAACAAAGTTGCATTTGCAAACAAATAACCCCAGACATTTATTTTCAGAGTTAATGTCACTTTTATGAGCTATTTTGCAATTACTGCTAAACAACTCGCATTTTAAGTGGCCAAATATGTTTTTATTGCCGCTGTATACACAGTCACAAAAAAGGCCCCTGTAGCTCAATACCATTTGAGACTTGAGGTAGATCTGAGCTCCTAAATCTGCAGTGAAAGGAAATAAATGAATAAAAGATGACAAACGTTATTACCGATGCAGAGAGGAGGTGGATAGTTCCAGCGGCGCACAGGCCCTGGCATGCAGGAGATATGGGAGACTCCCTGCAAAGATAAAAGTTCAAAAACAGTGTTTGTTTTCTAGGCTTTCCTTTGTTTATTTATTGTACAATGTCCCGTCTCTGACCTTCACAGTTTGGAGCATCGGTTACATTTACGACATTTAGCGCTACTGTTTTCCAGAGGGTTGACAACAATTCCATTGTTCTCACATTTAGGAATTGTTAATTCCCCTAAACTGACAGTAAAGAGGTAAGCCTTGCTGTAGGAGCTGTGGAAGGTGGGCCCTGGTGGCCCATAAGTGAAACCGTGTAAGTGAAACCATCCTGAAACCAGACCCTTCACTCTCTACAATATCACTGTCTTCCCCTGCTTAAATCAACCAAACGTGGTTAGCTAGTTTTCAAGCCTGGCCAAGCCGTCTAGGCTAGTCTGTTTTGAAGATGTTAAAAGGTGCCTTTCAGATATGTAGCCTTGGAGACCAGCTTTGCTACCAGCTACTGCCGAATCTGACCAGCTAGACCATCTTAAACAACCTCAGGAAGACACCAGCCTAAGATGTTTCAGGAGGGATTTTCAGCTTCATATCCACTCTTACACCTACTCGGTCCGTTAGAAACCTCGGGGTGGTGTTTGATGACCAGCTAAAATTCACTTCACACATTGCAACAATCTCTCGGTCATGCAGGTATGTGCTTTACAACATCGGGAAAATCAGACCTTTCCTGTCCGAGCATGCAACACAGCTCATAGTCCAAGCACTCGTAATATCAGGGCTGACTACTGCTATGCCCTTCTGGCTGGCCTTTCAGCCAATGCAACCAAAACCCTGCAAATGTTTCAGAATGCTGCAGCATGTCTGGTCTTCAATCAACCAAAAAGAGCCCATATGTCACACCCCTACTGACCTTACTACACTGGCTACCTGTAAATGCCCACATTCAATTTAAATCTCTGACACTTGCCGTTAGGACAGTCACCGGAACCTCTCCCTCCTACTTCAAATTACTCTTCCAGACATATGTCCTCTTCTGCCAGCTACGGTCAGTTATCAAGCGACTTCTTATTGTCTCCACCACAACAAGGTACCAGATCACTCTCCAAAACTTTCACCTATTCTGTTCCTTTGTGGTGGGATGAACTCCCAGCTTCCACCCGAGCTTCTGAGACCATCATAACCTTCAAATAACAACTCAAAACACACCTGTTTTGCAGACACCTGACTAATCCCCAAGGCTCTAAATCGCTTTCCTACAAAAAACACCTTCTGTTCATTCTGTCTCTAGTAACAGTATACAATATCCACTTGTAAATGTAGCTTTGTAGACTCGGCTTGTTGGTTCTTAAGGCAAAATGTTTAATGCTGCTGTTTGTAAGTCGCTTTGGATAAAAGTGTCTGCTAAATGAATAAATGTAAATATAGAAAACCACACTTCACAGACGCCAAAATGCAGAGATTACAACACTTCATAGTATAGGTGGGCTTCAGCTCCAGATCTTACCTGCAGAGTATAACCAGGATCACAGTGAAATGACACCACATTGTTCATCTGTAGCCTCTCACCAACTTTATAAGCATTCATGGGTACGACGGGCTCAGGACAGTTAGTGAGAGACACAGCTGTAAAAGAGAAACAGACAATATGACACATAATTACGTTGAATGTAAACACCAGCTGAGATGTTTCTAGAGATGTGTGTGTAGTTCAGATACGGGAACATGCGACAGATGTCTTACTCTTGTACTCCAGGCGGAAACCTGCTGCAGAGACACTGATGTCTGAGAAAAAGTGCAGGTAAAGCTGATTGGACGTGCTGTTTAGCAAGGCTGGGACTGTTGTACCTGTAGATTAACAGAGACTTTACCAAACTGTGACTCTGTAGTTGATTTGGAGAGTGCTTGTATTCGTCTTCATGAAAACGTTTTCTTTTGGCAGTAAAACTTTTTATGCTTTTTATGCATATATATGTATGTATCCATGGATCTGTGTCAAGCAACTTACAATATTTATGGAACAATGTGGAAGTTTTCATATTATGCATACGTTTTATTTCTTATAAGATGACATTTAAAAAGGAAAAACTGATCAAATTTACTTTTAACTAAGGACTGACACTTATGTTTCATAATATTGACAGAATACAAAAATCTAAAATCATTTCTTATGATGTCTTCTGATCACAGTGTGTTTAACGAATACCAGTCATGATTACCAGTCATGTAAAATATAGCACAAAATATGTTTCCCCCAGCCTTTCATTTTTGAAAAAATCAAGGAACAAGATGAGATTCTGCATATGTCACAACAGTGTTATGTAACTCTCTCTCCCCTAACTCTCTCCTCATAACCCCTTATGACTAAGTAAGCATGAATCGGATTGACTCATTTATCTTTGCACCATACTGCTTTATTTATTTACAATTTATTATTCATTTATCTCTCTCTAGGGCACTCTAGGGTGACATTTGTGCTTAGCCTTTGTGTCTAAACAGAGAAAATTCAGCACCCCCCCACTGTGCAAGAAGCTTCTGTTTCCCATAATGCAACACTCTAAACAAAAATCATCTGCATCATCCACCCTCTTTTCACAGCACTCTTCTATACGTTAGTTTGCCCTCAATACAACAATACAACATAGAAAACAGAAGTAAAGCAACGCTACAGACAATCTGAAATGAAACTACAAAAACAAATGATGCGTTACCCAGACATCCACAGAGGAATTTTTAAAGCATTCCAAGCAGCAAAAGCAAGATGACTGAGGCGATGTGTTTAATGTAATAAAGTGAGATACAGTTGTATTGCTCAGCCGACCTGAGAAGCTCCCTAGCATGGTGTCAGTGTTGTCACCCCCATCAAACACCTCCAGAGAGTCCCAGTTCTGCTCCGTCACAAAGCTAATCACCTGGATCTGAGGGAGGAGAACAGAGCAGTGTAAATTACACAGAGACCTGATTCTTTTTAAACATCAGTGGATTATTCTGAAATGCACTGATCAGTCACAACATACTTTGAACCTAAAGTATAGTTTTAAAATGACAAGAATATTTCAAACAACGATGCCTCAAAATTGTTAATTTACTGTTACATAGTTTCTGTCAGTTTTTCTTTTATACAATTTTCTTTCACATATATTTTCCAATGTGAAGCCCTGTAAATATTTTGGTAGACA
The DNA here is from genome assembly GCA_036877575.1 of Botia almorhae. Taxonomy (NCBI): domain Eukaryota; kingdom Metazoa; phylum Chordata; class Actinopteri; order Cypriniformes; family Botiidae; genus Botia; species Botia almorhae. Next base: position 3,755 of record JAZGTJ010006940.1, read on the forward strand.
TTTATTATTGCCCGAGCCAAACAAGCCCAGAAATTGGCTGGTCACAGTGGCGTGACTGTGGCTATCGCTGGAAGATTGTCACATCTGATAGCCTGGCCGTCAAATGGCACATTTATTTGTGTTTGCTTCACACAGAGAATTGGAAATTTTGGGAGAGGGAGGGGGTTGGTTCTCTATCCAGCCTCTCATGAGCAGTCTGGATGATACAAAGCACCTTCAATCTGCCGTGTAGCATTAGTGAGGAGCTCCTCTCCACTGCTTCATCGTGGTCCTGCACGTTCCACAGAATATATAGACTTAAAATTTAACTATAAAATATAAATATATTTAGACCACTTTACTTAGTGATTGGTATCAGGATGTGAAGAGACTTTTAACTAACATAACAAAAAAGTTTCTAGGAAAAAAACAATCACCTGCCTTCATACAGTATATAACTTATGCAAACTCATCACAAAAACATTGTGAATATTTTAGATATCAACCAGCACTACCTATCACAGAACGCACACAAACCCAAATACACAATGAGTCTTATTGGAATCTCTTTCCTTTCACATCACTGCATCTTTATATCAGTCTGTCTTACTTTCCGCGATCCTGTAATCATTTCTGCGTGGTTCCAATTCTCCTACGGCGGGAAGTTTATGAATTGCGTTAAAGGCAATTAAGCAAGCAGTTCTGAACTCCTCCCATGATTCAGAGCTGTATTTGATTACACTTGTTTCCAACAGCGCGAGACAAATCCAGAGCGCCGGATGCAGATGCTGCTTGGAAAAAAAATCAGGGACTGATCTGAGCTCCCTAAAGCTGCAATGCGAGTGACTTAAATACAGTTTTTAGTAGTGTGACGCTAGCACAGCTACTGTAGCTTTTACAGTAACAAGCTACTTTTGCCAACGAATACCGTTGTAGTGAAATCAAGTGCTACAAGGTGCCAGGAAGAACATCGGCTAGAGTTATGAAGTATGACTGAAGAAAATGATAAAGAATTTCTGTATATTAAAAAGAGAGATTTTTCCCGGAGATTCTGAAGGCTTAGCATCTGCACTGAAAGGAAAAACTGAAGCACTGTAGACTTGACAAACACTCCACTCGCACTACAATGAAAAGTCAGGAATAACCAGCGACACACAGAAACAAACCACTCGAAACCTTTGTATTCATAATGGTACTGTAGAAACGGGTATGATAATGTGTTATATTGTTGCTAGGGCAGATCGTACCTGGATACCCATTCCCTCAGGTACGGTGATTTTCCACACACAGCTCAGACTGTTCAGGTATGGCTCGGGGTAGCCGGGTGACAGAATAGTCCCTATTCGCTGGGTTAGATTCCCTCCACATGGCACTATGGCACCGATAACAGGAGAAAAGAATGAAAGACCAGGCCGAGAGGACAAACCTCACATACACAACCACAAACAAAACCACCCAATATATCTGACAGTATTTGCAATCCTCCAGGACACAGTCATTTCCCTTGAAGCTCCTGTGGTCAAACATCTGCTTGCTGCAGCAGGGTACACAAGTAAGCAGCTGCACACGAGCAAGGACACCTGAGCGCACGCAGCCTAAAACACAGAGTACCTACGGAGACATCTGCCACGTGTGTGTGGCATGCCGGAGGCCATGAGCACTGGCCCACAGCTGTTTACTGCTGCTTGTTAAGAAGGGGTGAGCGTGCTGGCGACAGCTCTCTCTCAGGAGGAGAAAGTTTGTGTCTACTTGCTATGTTTCACTGCATTAACCAGAACTGTGATGCAAGTGTACCCTTATAAAAATTAACCACAATTTAACCACAAGTAAAAGTGTAATAAACCTGTTTTTTATTGATCTAACAAATAAAGTTTTCTTGGTGAAACCTAATGTTGATTATAGCATCAAAATGTAATCTGTTACCTGAGTGCTGTTTAACTTTCAAACGCTCGCATATGCATTTGTGTGCATGCTCTGTTGAAGAGTGCTTAGGCAGCTGCGCGTGTAAATGCTAAAATTGCGCGTCGTGTTGAGAAATTACGTAAACAGACTAAACACAGACGGTTATGTTTTAATTGAATGCAACCGGGGAGGTATGCGAACTAAATTTTGTGTCAAAATGTCTGAGCTGTGCATTGTAATGTAAACATGCAGCCTGACAGACCTGTAACTTTTTTTATATAGTTAATATTAATACAGTATTCATGTTTTCAATACTTTTAAATACCTGAACCTAACAGACTGTACAAAAATGAACATCAGCAACAATGGACAAGCTCAACCAACATCCGACACTGAAATACTAAACATGACCTTTGCAGCAATAATGAAATGCAGGCGTGTTCTCACCAATGCAGCTGGGCATGCTTCCGTTCCATTGGGCCAGAGCGTTGGGTACAGTCAGACACTCGATGGCACTGGGTCCCTCCAGGACGTATCCTGCATTGCACTCGAAACTCACCACGGCTCCCACCGCAAAGTTATTTCCTGTGCGTCTGCCATGTCTGGGCTCTGGGACCGAGCTGCACTGGGTTGCACTGGTCCTTGGGACAGCTGAAATGGATAAGAAGCCAATAAGCCCGCCACCGTAAGATGAATTAGCACATAATGGAACTCCATGTTGTCATGGGGACAGCCTTGAGAAACTCTAAACAGGAAATGCTTGGAAATGCATTATATAACCCAGCTAGATTGTTAGTGGAAGTGGCACTTTAACTTTTAGTCAGGCACAATGTGTTACAGCTGGTTGGGATGCCCCAGAACACCACTGCTTTAATACTTTTATAGGATGCTGTACTTTTCCATTAAGGGCACAGCAGGAAACAAGCAGACGCATGGCTGCAGAGCACAGGACCGGCAGGAAAATACAATAATGAGGTTTTAGCTCCTAAAATCCGAGTTATCTATTATGAAGAGGGATGCAGGCTGCTAAAGCACTTTTTAACAGAAGGCTCCATGGCTGCCAAGGAGGGTGAGCACATTTACTGTACAGCAATTGATTAGGTGCGGGTGCATTTGAATAATTGTGCCTGAAATGTTGTAATACAGTACTCAATTTTAGTACTTTTTAGTTGCATTACAAATTATGACAGCACCGCCCTTCTCAAAATATCTGACCACTAGGAAGTGAAGACAGCATTGTGGCTACAGGGAGAAAGTTTAAACAAGCACTTTATCAGTTTTGTTTAAATGTTTTCATGTCAGTAGTCAGTATCCAGACTGACTACTCATTGCTATGGTAACTAAAAACTTTTGTGTAATAAAATATCTGTCCAATAAGAGGGAGATTACTAAGATTAAGCATGAAATCTTTGGCTGGTCACATGATCTCAGCATGTCTCCATAAACCAACCCACGTTTCCATGTGAAACAAAACTGGTTTTTTATCTACTCATATGAATGCACTCAAAATAATAAAGTGCACCTTTAAAAATGAGCTTACCTTGGTAGACAAGGTGAAAACCTTTTGAGCTGGACCGACCCTTTGAGGAGAACCGGATGAGAATCTGATTGGAAGTGGCTAGAGGCAATGATTCACCTGAAAGAACAGGCAAGGTGTTAAGGAGATGAAACCACAGCAGAACTGTTTAAACATGGCAGGGAAATTCAGTACGAATAAACTGCGTACCCTAATAGCGTCATTTACGTGCACGCGCTGCATCGCTGTGGCACCGACTCACGGAATGAGTTATGCAAATGAGATAACACAGACACAGCAAAAACAATTGCAGGACGCGATTTGCACTTCACAAATCCCCATCTTGAGGTAATTTTTGAATCCTGGGTGTAGAAGATGCGGCAAACGTCTTTGATTTGGATTACTATGCTGGGATTTTACAGTTTTGGTCCAATACTGTATTCTAGGCACTTGAATTGCCTCTTTAAAAACTGTAAGTGTGCTTGCCTGCAACATCTGCATATACAGTATGTCTTTTTTTTTGTTTTTGTTTTGTTTTGTTTTTTGTTTGTTTTTTTATGTTCTTCTCCATCATTTGCTATGATGTAAACTGGATGGTGGGTTAGTAAATAACACACAGTTTTACAAGCCCACACATTAAAAGTGCCATGACTGATGGTTGATGTTAGTTTTAATCGAAGATTTACATATTATTTACATAAATAAATATGATTATTTATTTACATTTTATGTTTTTATGTAACTGTCATTTTGTACTTATCTACCCGTAACCCATATACATGTACATCAGCTTTAAGTTTATTTTCCCATCAAATGCTGCATTAAAACTCATCCCACTAGCTCTCCTTTGCTCATTTTTTAGTGTATGTGCTTTCTGTGCAGCGGTGTGGGGGCTGAGAGTCTTCCCACAGTTCCCTGGGGCTCAGCTGAGCTCCACAGGGGTTTGGAGAGAGCAGGTTCAGTGTTGACAAATTCCTGCGGTGGTCAGAGAAGATGAAACGGCACAGCACTCTCGCTCGTGTTGGGATCAACCTACGCTTCTGCTCATGCCTGTGGCATGCTGGGATGTTATTAGACCAGGCCTCCGTGGGCGGCCGACAGAGTGACAGCTAATAATCCGGTCAAGGCAGAGGTGAAGGGAAACCCTGCTCGCTGATTTATTCGCACCTGCTGTTTGTTCCAATGGTCATATTATCCCCAACTTTGGTGCAATAACGCTTGAAAACCGCTAAACAAACAAGGCCCCAGCAAACCAGCCAGATACCATCGAGAACACCAGAGGTCTATAACATCTACAGCCATGTGGTTGTCCTCACTCTTACTGATGTCTGCTTTTAACACGCGGTCGATACAGTCATTATATATATACGCATGATTTTAGCTTGGAAAAAATGCTAAATTTATTTCCAAATTTCCAAGGTATCCATAGAATATCAGTTTAATCAAATTCTTATAATCCACTCAGAGGCTAGCCACAATGAAAGCGTGCAAACTGCATTAAAAATATGAAATATTGCAATATGCAATGGTGTTAAGCACTGCATTCACCAGAAACTCCAGCACTATCTGCAGATTCTAAAAAGCCACCTGGCGTTTTCGCATAGAGTTGAACATTTCTCAACTTTTTAATGCCCTCATTGCTTGCTACCGCCCCGCTGTCAATCCCACAATCCCCTGCGCGAGCCCTTCGCTCAGCTCTCTGCACCAGTGGACGTGTACCTTAAGAGACTAGAACTTCTCTCTATTGTTTAAAATAAGTTTCTAACACTTAACTCGCAATGGACAACTTCACCCGAACTCTGTGTTCACTTATTTTTAGATTATTTCATTCCCTGTGCTGGATTTTTTATACTAAGAATGTTGAGTAACATCCATCAAAAATGACAACTGCGCTTATACCAATGGTGACAATAGATCGCAACTTGCTTTCCTTGTCTTTTTCCATAACATGGAGAGATAAGAGAAAATATGCAGTTTTATTCCGCCTAGTATCAATCCTGACTATTCCTCACTCACTATTCACGCTTCAGAATATGCTTTACTTTCACCAGCCCCAAGCACACAGATTTCACACTGACATCTGAAGTTAAAAAGCGCATCTGAGATAGTGTAAACGCTCCGAGCAGCTCGCCTTCTTCAAATGCATTTCTCATTGTACGCTAATCACAGGTGCTTGACTGTTGTAAAAAAAATGTACACAACTCACCCGCGACTCTGACTGTGTTGTCATGGAAAAGTCGGAAGAAGCAGGAAACCCTGTTACCCTGTCTGATTCAAGCCGGAATCTCAACTTACTGCATTAAGGAGAACTCCGCTGGAGATGAATAAAAGCTTTCAGACTCTGTGTCTTGCTTCTTTCTTGCTCTTGCTTTTATCATTTGGCCTTGAGTGTTTCACCATGCGTTCTCATATTTAAAGCTGAAACTTATATAAACCAGATCCACAAGTACTAAGACAAGTTTAAGGATTTAAAGGTTAAGTGGGTGATTTTTTTTTCCATGTTCAAATCATTCTATCCCAGCTAAATATGCAGAGACATTTACAGAAACATTTTGTAGCCCTGTCATCACTTGGGAGGTAAACACAGTGGTGGTTTTAAAACATTGTTCGGTTTATTTGAACTATCTGACCAACTTACCAATGGTGGGGCTATCTGCTTGTTCAACCAATGGCAGGCGGGAGAGCATTTGGGAAACCTGCTTTACGTTTTGTGATGCCACTGGCCCAAAACCTCAGCTCACAGGATTGTTTAGGTTTGTGAACTGCACAGACACAAGCTGTTCTGTCTCTTTTACTTTTGAATGTGGCTGATCTTGTCATTAACGATTAATTAGTCAAATAATTTACTTTTTAATTTACCTTTCAGTCTGAAAGTCTCTTTAGCATTCATCTCCTGATACCGGTATAGACCGCAAATTATCAAGACAATACTGCTTGAAAAGGTTGTCTGACCTGTGTGCGCCCCAGAGAGGGAGCTCAGAACGCGGGCGTGCTGTGTTGGGCCATCGTACACCTCCACAACATCATTTAGTGCGGTCTGAAAGAAGGCAAACTGGCTAAACACCACTGCAGAGAATAAAGAGAGAAACAGTTGTGTGAGAAGCATGGCATAACTGAGACCATGACTGTAAATGTTAATTCAACAGTAAAACATGAACATAATCAGGCCTGTAAGGCACCTTTTCCTCTCTCTACACACCCCAGGTGCTTTGTAGAGTACATTTCCAAATGAGGACCATAAAAAAAGATACCCTGTGTCGCTACGCTCTCTCCCAGCTGTTCGAAGACATGACTCTGTGCCATGAATATTTGTGCCGTAATTATCTCTGCTTCCACAACATTTCCCTTGACCCAAAGAAATACAAGCATGTTTGTATCTGCTAATTCAGACTCGGTAGGAACCCTCAAATTGGCCAAATGACCTCAACGTTTTATGGATCAAACAGCGGGTGAAGCAGAAGCTTCTGTGGTGATGTAACAGGACATTCAGAGGTCCTCCAGGAGCCCAAAGCTCGGGTAATGTCATTTTTAGTGAAAATGCTCAGTTCAATCGTAACAACGTATTATTTGTTATAAGTACACAAGTTTTACACTACATATCAACATGCATTGGATTGCTAACACACATCACTGCTTACAGACGTCAAACTGCTACAAAAAGTTGACTGTTGCTCTGTGTGTTTTGCATTTGCTTGCTTACCGTAGTCCTTCGGCACAGTAACAGAGTAAAGGCATGTCCTCCCACTGCTGTAGTTTCCAGGGTAACCAGGGGAGAGCACCACCCCCTCTAACCCAGAATACTGACCACCACATGGAGCTGAGTAAGAGAGACAGCGAGAGAAAGGAGCATTAGAGACTCATTTTCTGTTCTCCATCTCTTCTATTCTCTCGTTCTGCTGATCTTAAATTACTTTTCTTGTCTGATTCCTGGGCTGCCCTGCTAGATGTCATCGGTGTTTGCCAAAGTGAAATTGCAGTGTGTTTAACGCATTCCTCAAGGTTACACTGCAAACATGCGCTGTTTTTTATTTTCAAGGGAACAGCGATGTGACAAACATCAGGTCTTCACACAGCAAGAACGAATATGGACATAGAGTGAAAGCCTGGGTGATTGTTTTAGTCCTTCGCTAAGCAGGTTTTACCTATGCAAACAGGTTTTGGTCTGTTCCAGCCAGGCTTGCCATCTCCTCTCATGATGCAGGTGAGCGTGGCGTCTCCCTCCAGAGTGTAGCCGTTGTCGCAGTAATAGGTGACCATGGCTCCCAGCTTTAGCTCAGTGCCGACGCGAGTTCCGTTTCGCACCAGGCCCGGCTCGAAGCACGACTCCCTGGGATTCTCTGGTGATGACATTAAAGACTACAGTGAGTGGGCAGAAAGGGGATATAAAGATATTTAGGTCTAATCGTGCTGGTTGGGAAAAACCAACTGCCAAACTGTAAATGGGTGATTTTTCAAATATGGATCTTTTCCCTAGAATGATTTTAAAGAAAACTTTCTATAATTCAGTATTTTCATTTCAAGGGTACATGGCTTTATATAATTATAATAGCTTTAAACTCTTTAATGATGTTATCCTTAGAAAAAGTTCTGACAACTGTAAAAAAAAATGTAAAACGAAATATAAAAAAATGTAACTTTCTTTAAGTAGTCAAATGTGCTGCTAACTGAAGAAAACCCAGGGACTGTGAAATGGCAGTTTAGTTCAAGTGTATCATAACTAAATGTATCATACAAAAAACAATAAACAATGAAGCCCTAGGATGCACTTTGTGTACATAAGAAGGTAACACTTTATTTCGACAGTCCTCTGTAGACATTCTACTAACTAAAGTAACTTTGCAGCTACATGTCAACAAATACTCATTAATTTGCAACTACATGTCAACTAACTCTCATTAAGAGTATTAAAAGTCTGTTAGGTTAGGGTTAGAGTTACTTATAGTGAGTAGAATGTCTGCTGGGGATCATCAAAACATTAGCAGATATTAAGCAGACAGTTTACTAATACTTTACTCATACTCTATTGACTGGTAGTTTGCAAAGTTACTTAAAACGGACACACAGATACATCCTCAAATTTGCGATATGAACATATGCTACAGCAACCTACATGTCCAGTGGAGCTTGACAACCGACAGATTACAAGTGACACCAGGCTAGATCAACTCAGCTGACTACAGAAAACAGTCTGTCAGCCAGCAGGACATGTGTACGGCACTATATTAGAAATCAATCATGGCACATCCGCATCACACAGCAAAAACAGGATGAGAAAACTTTTACAGTCTCTTGTTGTTGTAGAGCTATCGCTCCATACATAGCCATGCCACAGTATTCTTACTGATGAGCCATGCGTTTGCCCTTCATGGCCCAATAATGTGTCGAAACGGGCCTGCAATCTGTTTGCTGTGGGCCGATGCTCCAGATGGGCCATAACTCAGTTCATCTTCTTACACCTGTCTCCTTGCTACCCTGACAAGATGTGTGTGGAGATATTACGTAATTAGAACTGGATCAAAGCCAGCTTTGAGGTGTAGTTCAGGTGTCCATGTATGCAAAGGTCAGTACATGTATGCTGGTGAGGGTGTGTTAGTGCATTTGGATGTGACAAATGTTTGCACTGGCAGGGAACACTTAGGACGAGCAATGGAGTGTGTATGTGTGCTTGTGGTGTTTGTTTAACTGTCGGTCAAGCATGTGGATCTTTGGCCCATATATTGCACCTCGGAGGCCAATCAGACGTGGTTGGGAGTCTGTGAGAAGCTGATTGGTCTGTAAATAGGCTGACAGCGCTTGAAGTTCATTCCAACACCAGTGGCACATGCAGGCAAACCATCGCAACCGTGTGCCAGACCTGCTATGCCAGCACTGCTATAAGGGTTAAGCAAACATAAACAAACTTCTTGTATATTTATGATTTTCTTCCACATTATTAGGTTATACTTATTCATTGTGAGGAGTCTGGGGTCTAGAAACTGAGCTTTTGAAGTGCCGCACACTGTGTCCATCTGCTACACCAGATTGAGAGAATACTGCTGCTCATTTTACTGAATCCATCAGAGGGTAAGCTAAAGAGTTCTCTCTCTCTCTCTCTCTCTCTTTCCTGACCGCTGCATGCCAGCGACGACCAGAACCCCTCCAGTTAGTAGGTAGCATTCTTACATCATTGACTTGTGTGTGTTTTGACAAGGTCTCCAACAACTAGGGATGGGCATGATCGTACGCAACTGACTAATCATTTAGCTTAGCTAGAGGGCTTTAGGTTTTATACATTTACCTATTTTGTTGATTATCTGTATGTCAAATCACTTTGTGTCTGTGTTTTATTCCACGCATGCCGGCAGGCATCTAAGCAGCTTGCTGTCACTTTCAGCATCTCACACTATAAGTATGTGTTTTTAAAATGCTGTGTCAACTTTAAATTATTCAACTTTTAAAAATGTGTCTCGAGTCTCTGTGCTCTGTTCTATTCTGTTGCGCTCCGTCTAACCCAGCTGAACGTGTCGTGTATAACCAGCCCCTAAAAAATATGCCTGACTTCTCCCTCACACAACCTAACAAAGACTTTTTAAAAATACGTACTTTTGCACATTCCCTAAAACAATAAGCATCAAGCATCAGTGTTCAAGACTAGTCTAGAACATCACACAGACCTGAGGTCAGCAGGACGCATTCGAAGACCAAATTTTAATTTGTTCTCATTTGCAAACCATTGATCAAACGCCAGTGTAAGCTAGCATATTCTGGCTGTTCATCTCATAGTTTTTCTCTGGATTGCTGTGAAAAGCACCACGGGTCGATAATTATAAGCTGCAAAGGTGACATGGGGGAGGGGGTGGGGTTGCCTGGTGATAAAGGAAAATTCGAAGCACTGCATGAATACACACAGCTGCAAAAACAACCGGACGAAAAGGACAAGGTGTTATCCTGAAATCCCTCTTTCACCTCAGCTAATGAAAATTTGACATGGTCAGAAACAATCAAGTACTTCTCACAGTGTATTCATAGGGACAATTCTCATACAACACAGCCTTTAGAAAGGCTTGTGCATAAGTACAAACACAGAATAGATGTAACTTACTCCTCGCACCAAAGGGGGGCGACATACCTGTGTACTGAAGGACGAATCCATTGCTGCTGAGCGAGGCGTCGCTTCGAAAGGCCAGAAAGAGTGTATTGGAGCTGCTCTCGATGCGCTCGGGGACGTCCGTACCGTAAAAGCTGCCCAGCAGTGGGCTGAGAGAATCGGGCCCATCGTAGACATGCAGAAAGTCGTAACTTGGCTCAAGGCTAAAGCTGGAAAAGGTGGTCATATATTGTTAGCCAAGCTACTAGTGTACTCACCACACTGACTATATCCACCTATTTCCTGAACAACCATTGGGCAATGCCATGATGACTCCCAACCCCCAATGGCCTGTTCTACTTTTGTAGCTTCATCAACATAGTAGCTACACAAACACAATGCAAATCACACAGAAGTGTGTGTATCGTGTCTGCAGGTCTTCACAAGCTAACACTAGCTGTTATAGTGGAAACATTACCTCACTCTATTAAACAGCAGGAATTTGAATTGATTGCCTATATTTATATCAACAGCACACATAAACACATTCACCTGGTGTTAAATGACTGTATAATAATACATAATTGGACAGACCGGAGTGAAATTACTATGCAAGACAACATGCAAAGATACACAACAGAGTGGTCATTATGGTTAATAAAACATTGAATTAATATTTAGAGACACATTTCAGATCTGTGTGTACTCAAGGCAATACAGGCTTTTGTCAGATAAAGACATTTTGCAGTGTGAAATTAGGCCCTTCGCAGGCTTTCAATTCTATTGGCTAATATCTAAAAAAAACTCATACGTCACAGGGAACCAAATTCTTTAGAAGAAAGGTGGATGCAAGCATATGCTATAGTGTATACAGTAATGTGGCTTACTGATTGAAGTTGAGTGATATGATGTGATCAGGAGCGACTGAAACAGTCCAGTCACATTCTCGGCCGTGAGGGTAGGGCTCTGGATATTCAGGGGACAGGATCAGACCACTGGGGCCTGTCAGATTACCTCCACACGGAGCTGAAACAAAAAGATAAGAAAACATCTTTCATCTAGATTTCACACCCTTTAGAAACCATGAACAGAGTTTTATTCTGTTTGGTTATGAGATCATCACTTATTTTAATTATTAGGAAATTCGTAATTCACACAAAGAATATCATCTGCACACAAGCGACACAACGTGCGCAGCTTCGCCTGTTTACATGTACGTGCTCTGTGTTATCTGCTGTTTTTTGATGGCAGGCTTTCACCTGGAACTGGCAAACATCTCCAGGGTTTTGCCTGTGATTCAGTTAAACATTTACACAAACTCAAATTGAGCTTTTAATAGAACGAGGCAGCTTAATTACACCATCATGTTTGTGGCGGTTAAAATCAAAGAAAAAGCCTGAATTTACAAAATAAAGCCAAACCCTTCGGTCCTAAATGTCCAAAAATAATCCTTTGCTTCTGGAAAGTAGCACATTTAAATCATTTAAACTGCTCTGTTGGTGTTTGTTGTACTACACGTACACTCCCGATATATCATATATAGTGATAATACATTAGACCCCATTGTTATCTGATGCGGTGAATAACATGTGTAACAATGCCCTAAAGGGCATACAATGATTTTAAAATACAGCTTTTCAGAATACAGCTTTTCTAAAGCCTATGTGTTTTCAGCCCTGTGATGGCAAGTACAGAAGCATCAGATCCCAGTACAGTGAACAAGACCTTAAGAGCAGTAAAGTGAAGGCTTTTAAATAAGTCTTAAATTACAACCTTGAGTACTTTCTAATTACAGCTTGAAAAAAACTTATTAAGAATTCTAAGAAAAAACAACATAATTTATTTGTTTGCCATGTTTTCTGTCATATTATTCCTTTATCAAGCATCACATTTACTGTTATTGTTACTTTAATAGAAATGTAATATAAAATCAGAAATAATTCATAATTTGGCGTGCTCGTACCAGAACAAGTGGGTGGGTCAGGCTGCCAGAAGAAACGGTTGTTGATCTCAGTACAGGTGATCTTGGTGGCTCCTTGTAGGATGTAGCCTGGATCACACTGGAAAAGCACATGATCCCCTGGCTCTCTGCTGTCTCCGATCCGGGTGCCATTAGTTGGAATGCCGGGATCATTACAGGAAGTAGCGGTTGAAACTAGGGGCAAAAGAACATCCAGTATAGAGCCGGTACAAGCCACTGGCTGTAACTCAAGCAATGTGCAATTGTAAAGTAGAAAATCTGGTGCTTATTTGTAGTAGTGCAAGAGATCTACTGGGTTGTGTGGCCTGCTGAGAAAGACCACAGGCACTGACCTAGCAACTACAACTGCTGTTACGGTAAGTCATGTAGACCACATACCTCTGTAGAGTTCAGATAGACCTGTGTTTAACCCACTGATTCTCTAGTACTGCAGAACACCCACATGCCTTCTGCAGTTTGAATGCCTCCACACACTCATTTATTTACCATGGATCTCCATGATACTCTTTTAAAGAATTAATAGGGTGTTATGAAGGTGTAAATTAAGCTTTGGAGCAGAAATACCATATTCTTTATGTATAATGTCACATTATTATTTTGTTCTTCAAGTCCATTTAGGACATTTTAAGGTATGATGCAGGAAATCAGGACCCTGTGCATGAAGTGATGGCTGATGAAGGTGGGCAGGGATGGTTGCCCTGGTTACAAGCAGGAAAAGCATATAAACCCTGGCTTCTTAACAGGTTTCAGATATTGTTATTGGAGACTGCAGGGCTGCTGTGCGAGATGGGGACAGTTGCATGCTTTGGGAGACACTCTGGGACAGTTTCTCAGTTGCCTCCAAATACTGTTGATTTGATGACATCATTGGCATTGTTTTATGGGGGTTACTGATCGCAGCTGAGCCCTAAGGAACCAATGTTGTGACGATGATTTCTGTAGATTGGGGGATCTCACTCCAGGATCGCATGTAGTTTCATACCTCACCAGATATTGACGCTAAATGACTTATAGGTACAAAACCACATTTAATCATCTCACAACCTTGAAGTTAATTGTAGGTTTATTTATTTATTTTTCATTTATTTATTTTTGTATAGAGTATAAAGGTTTATAATGTATAAACTAAAAACATTATACTGCAAATTGGACTTTGATTTATGAGTTTAATCATTTAGAAACATTCAGAACATGTAGTGCTGTGAGGCTTCTAAAAGCATAATTAAGAAAAGCTTAGCAATTAAGAAAGTAGGTCTCCCTTACAATCTCAGCTCATTTCATACAAACATTTCATACCTCACACATTGCTTGAAATGTGGCTGCAGTCCACCATCTTTGACAACCTCGGGCACGCACATTTCAGCTATTATACCAAGCCAAAAAACAGAGGCCATGTGCAAAAAAAACCCCTCAGACACACACCTGAGAACTGCAGAGCGAAACCCTGCTTGCTGGTGAAAAAGTCTGTTGTAAACTGCAGACTGACAGAGTTGAAGGTGCTGTGAAGATCTGGAGGAAGTGAAGAACCACTCAGCTCTCGGAGTAACACACCTCCATCCTGAGGACCATCCCAGATGCGCAAAACATCATGAACTTCCTCAGTATGGAAGACCAGGAAATGCAACCTGTGGAATTATACACACAAATATGATCTTACTCGGTTATTCTGTTTAGTGAGTAAACAGATAAGAATGAGAGAGACACCAAGAGGAAGAAAACACCTCCGTGTATTAAAGGCAGAGTAGGCAATTTTGGAGAGGCTGGCAATAACCACTAGCTTTAAACGCATAAGATACCGCCTTCCCTTCAAAGCCACACCTCCTCCAACAGTGCACAGAGGTATGCAAAAACAGTCTGACAGGTAAGTAGGACATCCTATTATTGCATTCAGACTGAACACAATGACTGGATGAACATTTTATGGCCCTCTTACAGAGGATATATAAATATATTTCTACCACTTTGTGATTGCTATCAGGATGTGAAGAGAGTCTCAACCAGCATAGCAAAAATGTTTTTGGAAAAGATTGCCTACCCCGCCACTAGTTTTCACAATTTCCACTGCTTGTGTGCATCTCAATTTATTCCAAGAGACTTGGTCAATTTAGAGCCGTCAGACAAGAAAGCATCAAATTAGCACTTAACATTACAAATATCAGAGGAATAAAAGAGCATGAGAATTACAAGAAAGAAAGAAAAGGAAGGGAAGTGTAAATTAATAGACTGACACCACCAATATTTCTATTACAGCTGTTAAACACAAACAAGAAAAAATAACACATAAAGACATCCTTCTAATATTATGTGGAACATCCAAACAATTGAAGTCATTAACCTTTAGGAAAATTAATTAAATAATGACCTTCACAGTACCATTAAGAATGAGACGTGCCATTTTCAGACTGAAGGAAATGAGCTTGTTTTCTGCGACCGTAAATGCCAGAATTGGATTACTGTGCTGATGTATGACATAGTGACAAACTCACACCCACACCCACACGCACAACAATCCTGTATTCAGAGTTATTAAGAATTAAGATGGCCTTAACAACAACTTTATTTAAAACAAAAGTAAAGTCATTTTTTCATAAATTTACTATTCATCAAAGCTCATTTAACATCAATAAGACAACCGGGGGACTGACAGCCAGCAGTAAAAACATCTTCGTTACATATGTAAGATTAAGTCCATAAATTGTGGAACCTTTGACCTGGAATTTGATTATAACAGATTTGAGTTCAGTATTTACATTTTGATTATGCTGAACTCAATGTAGTTCTGCATGGGCATACATTTCCAAAGGTTTTCTGTGAAGAGTAATCAGAGCAATGTTCTTTGTGAATTGATCAATTTTAGACTTCCTCATGAATCGCAATGAGTTAAGTAGAGCTCAAAATTGATTTTTATCACCGTATCCAAAGCCATCTTGACAAAGTACAAACTCAGCGAACAAACGTTAACAAAACAAATAGGAAAACACACACACACACAAATACTAGCTGTGATGCAAAAAAGGGTTTATACAAAACAGTGCAATCTATTTATGACTGAATACGTATCCACTGGAAATAAAGAGTTTTCTAAAATCTACCTTCCAAATATACCACTGAATTTCACAATGCTTTTTTATGTAAGAATTTAAACATAAAATAAACCTACATAAAAACATCAAATATTCTCCACCCTGTAAGCCCTCTCTCCAACTTAGGCCTACATTACTCTTATAAATAACAGTATGTTTCATTATTGAATTGTAGCAGAGAGAAAGAGAGAGAAAACAGTGGGTAGAAGGGTGAGTTATGAGTACACAAAATTTACAAACAAAATGCAATAAACATAATGACTTGTACTTTACTAATTGCCAAATGGTTCACAAGAGGGCTAAGGCAGAAATACTCAAACAGAAAAGCAGCGATGCAGATAAAACGTATCTTGCTGTAAAACAACACAGGTAATTAAACAGCAACTAAACATGTCAATATAAAACCATTTTGTGAAGACTGGAACAATGTGTAAGAGTTAGATCATCAAAAGTCAGCAATCTGAAAGAAAAATATGCAAATTATGCCAGAAGCCTATTTTTAAATGCTTTTAAAGAAATTAAAGTAAATGCTATTAACCGAGGAAGCAGCTGAGAGAGAAACAGACAGAGAGAGAGAGAGAGAGAGAAAGAGAGAGAGAGAGAGAGATTTGGTTGGGAAACAGCAATGCTCACATAGCACATGTAGACTAAGTGAGCAAAAACAAAAATAGATTATGTGTCAAATCTGGCCTCATCGCTCACGGTTCAAATCTCTTTTGGACATGGATGACCTAAGGGGCACTATCAGATGTTTTAATGTCTCAAAAGCCAAACTGATACTTATTTTTTGGAAACAAACACACACCCCATGACCCATGATGTCAACTGCATTAGAAAGTCAAAGAGAATCTGGGCAACATAGGCAAATTTGTGTTTAATTGAATATGCAGTTCCCCCATATACAGACTACTGCTGTGGGGATGAAAATGATACATTCAAGGGGTTGCTCTCGCCATGTAGGCGACACGTGTAGTAGACCAAATACATGTACTGAACTGTTGCCATGACAGCACAAGCACACCAGTAGCACAAACCCAGTGGCTTACTGTAATTCACATAAGTGAATTATCTGAGATTTCCCAAGTTCTCTACTCTACCTCTCTCTATCTCTCTCTGTATTTCCCTACCCCTCCAGATATGTGTGGGCAGTTTTTCTAAATCCCAGTTTCAATTTAATATTGTGTGGGTTTAGAATTCAACAAATCCATATATTCAGTATAAAAGATGCATGCGCACACACACACACACACACACACACACAAATAAATAATATACAGCAAACTGTAAAAGTTACAAGTATTTTACTCTTTACACAGTCTGGATGTGAGATGAAAGAGACGAACAGTGACGTATAGCTGCTTATGCAATGCAAACGTCCCCCTGCGTCTAAAGGTAAGACAGAGGGACATAAATAGAGAGAGAGAGAGACAGATAAATAAAGATAAGCATTATTCAGTCCAGAGGATATAAATTAGATTAATCAGCCTAAAGCCAGAGTGCTTTTACAAATCTGATAAAGAACCCAATTATTCCACCTCCCTCCACTTATTTAGTAACCCAGAGGTTTACCACTCCCAAATTACCTTATGTGCAATGCAGTAAAGAAATAAATAATATCTACACATCCTTGAAACAAGATACATTTATTTGAGAAGCAAAACTGTAAGATAATGAAACTTGTATTTATATTACCTAATTGACAAATGATTGTTATTTTATTACTTTATTTTATTAAAAAATAACCCTGCATAAACCTCACAAAATTTTATGAGATTTATATTTAAAAACTATTGTCTAATCAATTAAAAAATTAAGCCCTGCTTCCATAAATAAGTAAATTGTTTACGTTTTAGAGATGCTTTGGTAGTTCCATCTAGAAACACACACACACACACACACACGAGCATGATAAGCATTTGAAAACCCTTTAGACCTGAAACATCCATCTGTGTCATGCTAATGATAAATCACTAATCTACGCAAGTGTCGCATGTCTCATGGGCAGTGCAGGTACT
Organism: Botia almorhae; assembly: GCA_036877575.1. Lineage (NCBI taxonomy): Eukaryota > Metazoa > Chordata > Actinopteri > Cypriniformes > Botiidae > Botia > Botia almorhae. The sequence goes on from JAZGTJ010006940.1 coordinate 21,297, forward strand.
CAATGATGCAACCATTCCAAATGTGCTAGTGCCACACAGATTCCTCTTCAGCTGTGAGATATGTTAATGCAGGTGTTGTGTGCAGAATCGAATGTGTAAATGGGGCACGACGAGGATTAGCATGCCTTACGGTACAGTACAAGTAATCGTGTGTTACAGGCAGGACAAGCATGCTCTGTGAGAGCACCAGCAATGTGACCTCACAGTGCAGGACAATAACACGCAACCTGCTTTGGGCTAAAGGAGTATGTGAGATGAATGCATTAACCAAGCTTTACCTGATTTTATGCATTATTAAAGAATTTATGAATGAAAAAAATGAATTTTAATAGTGCCAAGTTGTTTCAGCCTAGACTTCTGGCAAATATTCCGGAATCACTTCCAAGAAATCATTTAGGTTAGGAAAACGTTTAATTCCATTTAACTTAATAGTGTAAGTTTTCACAACACATATTGTTCTAAATCAGCTTTCTGAAGAATAGTGCCTTACAAATCTCTGGTGAGCAAGCCAATGCCAGCAATGACAAACTGCATAACGGGTTTAAGTAGTGATAATAATGATATTACCCTACCTCAGAGGGTGAGGTAGTGATACAGAGAGAAAATGGTTGATGTCCCCTGCCAATTTTCCAAACAAACATCATACTAGCACAGCTAATCTATAAGCTGCCACTGTTAACTAATCCTCCTGCTCAGTTTTTAATTTATTGTAATGCTTTGCTTTCGTCTATCCCTTCCTGTTCCTCTCTCTACTGCTCTACAACTCTTTCATGTAATCCTGACTGATGGGTTGCAAGGGTTGGTGGGTGGGTGGGTGGGTGGGGGTATCGGGGGGCTGTTGGCAGGAGTGTTGGCAGGAGAGTGGGTGGTTACAGTCTGTCAGATCTGCATGTTCAATACAAAGGGGAAGGAGGGGGGAGATGAAAGTCTAAAGCTTGAGATGTCTGATTGGTCCCCTTAAGCCATGTGAAACGTTGAGGTCATACTACATCTGAAGTAATAGAATAATGTCTTTCATCTTGATATTATCTAACCTTATTCTGATGTACACATCGTATTTGTTTTAAAATATCTCTGCTTATTTAACATGGGAACAAGCAAAACTTCTCCCAAAATTAATTAACTAATAAGGTCGCCATTTTGAAAGCTGCCATTAAATGTAAACTTAAGTGTTGCCTGTGTCTTTTAAGATACTAAAAGTGTTTCAATCATATGTCAAAGGAAGTGCCAAAGAGAAAGAGAAAGAGAGGAGAAGAGAGGCAAGCTGTGTCATATGAATACTAAACAGCAAACAGCAATGCTACCCAGGGAGTCTCGCCTGCCTTCCTGCTGCAATGACTTGGCAGCCTGGGAGAGATATGTGGTTTGTGAATGCATGCCTGTGTATTTATTTATTTTTTACCTATATGTTAAACATTTTATATACAAGGTCATGCTGGGATGGAGGGAAAAATACATACAAAAAATAAGCTAAAAACAGTGAACAAACATAACTGAACATTCAACATACCAGAAATATGTAGTAACAAAATATTCATACAATTAAGATGGTCTAATCTGTGCATCTATAGGATAAATATGTAAGGGTTGTTAATACTGTTTGAAGAATCTGCAGGTGTTAAATGTAGAGTTTAGTGACTAAGCAAATTTTTGTGTACCCAGATGACACAAGGAGAGATTGCAATCTGGTTTGCATATACTGAATGTTTTCTGTCAAGTGTTCTGTTAACACAGAACATGAACATGTAAATAGAGCTTCAGATGCTGTTGTCTTTATGTTGCCTAGCAACCACAAAGTGTCAGTTCAGATTATGGATTCTTTCATAATCTTGCTGTTGCTTTTATTTTAGGCTTTCCTTCATGTTAGCCCTTAACTGTCGTCTAATCCCTGAATTCAGCAAGCAAATGAGCTAAAGAAAGGAAACCAGTCAGAAATACAAGTATGTCAGCCAAACAGAGTGTGTACACTGTAAGTCAATGGAGCCTTTTGAAGAAGATAAATGAGAAAATAGAATGTTAGGAATAGGAATTTCAGAATCTCCATATTCCAGGTTGATGGCTGGTCGGTTGTGAGTGTTATTTTGACAGAAGAACAGAATGTCTGATTGAAATTCTAAATAAAATAAGAAATTAAATTAAAATGTATAAAATAACGTTTATAATATTTATATATACACACAAAACATTCTTCATTACATCAGAAAACATGAAAAAGCATTACTGATTAGCATTACTGCATTACTGATTAGCAGGTCTTGGGCTGATTCAGCAGATGCGCTCCTGACCACCTTAAAAACAAGTGCACAGCACATTCTACCCACAATCCTCAGTCTCTCCCTTCACCTCTGTCAGTCATCCACACTGCCGTGAGCACCTGAGAGATCCATCCGGACGTTCATTCTCAGATTATTCTGTGTGTGCGCATGCACAACTCCCCCATTTGGCCTCATTGAATTTTGGGGGTACATTAACCTTTTAAAAAATTTGTGAGCTCCAAACTTTGACAGTTTGTATATTGAGAGAAATGACCAAGGAGACACTGCGAGTGAGACAGCACAATTTCACAGCTCATTAAAAATTAGCCTCAT